>ML414006.1:0-53810 GCA_005239525.1 Nicotiana knightiana | reverse complement strand
CTCTGGATCTCAAGAGCTATCATGCTCACATAACATCCCCGCTACGCGGGACCTCAACACATAAGAAATTATCAAGCCGTTTCACAACTTGTACTGCACAATCACCATAACACATAAATTTGACGAAGATGGAACAACGCCCGCTGTTCTAATATATTTCCATGAAAAGATGCTCTACTGAAAGGAACATGCCTGGATCACACGAAGCCCATAATCATATATAAATCCATCCACGAACATCGAGCCACCTTGCTCGCACCAAACTTAGCTATTAGCTTTTACCTGGGTCTACATTAAACCACCTTTTCTCATAATACACTAGAACAACCATCATCACCGGGGCTAACAACCCATAATCCACAATCAACTCAACCGAACGCCCTCCAGGCGTAAATTCTCATTTAAGCAATATTGCACTTCTTTATACTTAGTCAAATCTGAATTCCATCAAGTGACTACATGTCACACTTATACAATCTTTTCGCGGTCATGCTTCCACGACCTCCCACACAAGGCAACCAGTCTGCACATCCATAACACCGACCACGCTAAGGCCGCAAAACACATCAATAACCCATGACCGGGGTACAAAGCCACTCTCACCGAAAATCAATCTCAGGTGACACTGAAGATAATACCAGCTTACACTGAACTTTCAAAATACTTTGCGTTGCTCTTCCGAGCTCATGACATCCTTATAAACATCGGACCTAAATCTCGATCCTTACTCCTAGTTACATACTGCTTCCCGCACTTAACATACCAACATGAGGTAGCGCAAGAATTCCATCATAACTTTCGAACCACCAATAGGGTGAACACTTCTTCATATAAAAACTTTTTACTTGAGTCAATTCAAGAGTACCATCTCATCACACGAGTGAATTCCCATTATCACCCAATCATGAAATTATTAAGTGGTAGTCTATACCACCATAACCCTTCCGGGATCCGCCTATACCTGTCAGGCCATAGCACTCAAGTTCTTCCACATAAAATCTGTTGTGACGGCCGACAAGCCCCGCACACACCGGCATAAACCACATGCATAACTAAATCACATCAAGGGAACCAATCACTGCCGCAAATGTGCCATTTCAACCATGGCTAATCTATCTATCTTTTTTAGTCATCAATAATTTCCTCGGGAACAATAAAAACTTCCTTCAACCCATAGAAAACTCCACCCTCACTCATCCCGAGTGACTTTGATTCACGAGACCATGCTGCCCAAATCCCGCAACCCGTCTCATAACCTTCTAATAATCTTTTCTTCAATCCGGAGTCTATTTCTCTCACTCCTCCAATATTATCATGTCTGCTGAAACATATCATAGAACATTCCAACCATCATCCTCTTTCTCAGAAATCATTCTGCAAAAGCTCGATTCTCGATCATATTGCTGCCTGAAATCTTTAATTGCCGCATTCTTAACTTTTGAACTCACTAGGACCGCTATTGAGAGTCACCCACTCTGACTGGACCCGAATACAATCAACTCCAAGGCTCTCCTAGCACAGGAACACCCTTTTCAATGAGACACGTGACTGATTCACTATCCTTACAACTCGCCCATGCCTTAAGCATAATTTCTGAATCTTCCAAAGCCTAACCCTGATCCGACAGGGCCAACTTTTGCACATTTTCATCAAATCCCACGCACAATTACCATTTTACTCCTTTTTCCTCAGCTGAAATAACTTGCCTATACGCTGACAATCTTCAACCCCATGCAAAGACAATCCTACAACCTAACTGCAGATGGTGGGACTCCCCCACTTAGCCCGAAGCTACTCCTTGCACCACTCTAGACGCTACTGAGATCCTTTCTCCTTTGATAACACGATATTGCTCAACCAATCCGCCCAAATCTTCCAAACTCTCTTGCTAGAACTCCCTAAATACTCGAATTCTCTAGTATCATTCACACATTCTAAATCCTACCGACTAGCCACTAGGACCCCTCACAGAACCTGCCAACCCCGCCGTTGCTAACCTATCCCCAGAAGACAACCCACCTGTGGAAATCACTCGCGGACACCTTCCAACGACGCTGAATGCACGCTCTCTGCGACTTCCATACCCCATCCTATGCCCTGCTTCATTTACCAACTTACTAGTCCGTTTGCTCCTCATGGACACCCATAAATGCGCGACAAATATCTTCAAATTCCAAGTTGTGCTGCCACTCCCCCACTTTACGACCGCTCGACTTCCGCTTTTTACACCTGGCCCCTTAGAAATGGAACCACCGCCTAGCCTCATTCCAGGATGATTCTTTGTAGCTCTCAAACCAGCAGATCACCACGATTTCTATATCTCTGAAGATTATCCTTCTCTAGCTGCCTTCGTTATCAACACTTATCTGGTGCTGAACCACCGCACCTCACGATCTCTACAACCGTTTTCTTCTATACTTCTTCTCGATACTCTGATCCCACGAAATCGAAGAAACCATAACACCGACAACCTTGACACATTCCATTCGATCAATGACAACGACTACACGTCATAGGTGCATATCCCATCTCGCTTGAAGACACCAAGTCTTACTACCTTATCAATCCCAACTGAGCCATTCATACTCCAAATGCCTTCCCTCTATCGGAACAAAAGCACTGAAACCTCAAAATTTCACTCTGAGAATACCTCCCTTCAAACCATTCATCTTCCCCAACATATGGACAAACACTCTAACATCATATCGACACCGCACGACGATCACTTGCAAACATCTTCACTACCTGAGCACAACCTTAAGGCTCCCAGAAACACAGCTAACGAGCTAAAACAACACATTACCCTTTCACAGGGCCATAACAACAACCACAACATTTTACACATGGAAGCATCTCGAATTACATTCATAGCACCATTTCCATTCCTCAAATTCTTGATCCATAGCAAGCGATTCGCGACGCGTAAGATTGAGTAGGAATGAACATAGGCATAAGCCTCAAAGGAATCAACTCGCACGATGAAGAATCAAGAAGGGAAGTACTCCTAACAGCCCTGTAGCCTCTCGAAGATAAGTACAGACGTCTCCGTACCGATCCGCAAGACTCTACTAGACTTGCTCATGACTCGTGAGACCTACGGGAACCTAGTGCTCTGATACCATGTTGTCAGGACACAAAATCCATAGGTTGTGATGGTGCTGGACACCACTGTCAGGCAAGCCAAATCCTTAAATTAATTGAATACATTCATGTTTTTAACATTTTCGAAACCGATACCTTTTCTTGCATTTCATAATCAAGTAAATAAATTTTCGTAAATTAAATATGACATCAAATAAATTCTGTTATTTAAAAACAGTGATCTAAGATTTCAACTTAAACAATTATCCCCATACATATCCAAGAACCCGGTGTCACAAGTACATGAGCAATTTCTAAGAATTTTACAAATACTACAAAGCTTGTCTGAAATACAATTTGGACTAGAAATTTAAAATGATAATAATACGGTAGGAGGAGGACTCTGTCAGCTATGGAACGCCTCCGGATGATGCAGCCATCCAAGTCTCCAAATCAATCACTATGCTATGTAGGTACCTGTGCAACAAAATGCACAATAAGTGTAGTATGAGTACAAAAACAACGTGTACTCAGTAAGTCGCTCGCCTAACCTCAAAGAGGTAATGACGAGAGGTCAATTTAGACACTTACCAAAGGTCCATTTAAAATATTTAAGAGTGACGCTAAGCATGATTTTTATCGTAAGCAGTTTATAAGACAGGATTTAAACATCCTTCAATTTCGTTCACATTTAACACTTTATATCTTTATCATACTCACAATTAATCAAAATGGTGATTTAATCAAATAATAGGAAATCGGCGGAAGGAACAACTTCTTCCAAAAGTCTTTTTTATAAGTTTAAGTATTTCTCATTACAATTGACAATTTAACATTTCAGGCCAGTAGTCAGGCATATATCATAGCAACTACGCAACAAATATCACGCACAAGCAATGCTGAGGGTCAAACGATGCGGACCAACAATAATAAACTGTGCACTGCCGAGGGGTCGACCGGCTCGAACCATAGATGCATCTATCTGCCCCGCTCGCAAATCGATCATGTGACGCGGTTAATATAATACGGCTAGCCTGCTCGCGAATCATACATGTGACTCAGGTCCTCCTGCTCGTGAATCACTCAAGCGACACAGGCACCCAACCTTTCACATATCCACACAACAAATTCATATTTTTTATCAAGAAAACTGTTTTTCTCAGGAATGTGGAAAAATCTTTATTGAAAGAAATATGAAATATAGGTTTTGAAATTGTTGTTTTTGAAACTCATTTGTCGAATGTAGTGATACTCCATGATACAATCCAGTCCAGGTACACATATATTCACAACGGAAACAAATTCTCTTTTTCGGAGATTAACAATATGATCTCTAGCTTTCTTTTAAATATTTAATTACGTTTCCGGTCATATTAACAGTGCAATGATATAGGCAAGGTTACAGGTACACACATAAAGCATGCTAGTGGGTCCTAGGCTACTCGGACATGGCATAATAGTAGCTACGCACGGACTCCCGTCACCTCGTACGTACGTAACCCCCGTCACCTCGTATGTACGTAACCCCCAAACATAATAGCATGTAGTGAATTATTTCACCTAGGGGACGATTTCCCCTCACAAAGTTAGAAAGGAGACTTACCTCGCTCAGAAATTCCGACACCGGTCTCCAAGCCCTTCCGATGACTCCAACGGACGCATAACGCTCCGAAACTACCACATAAATGACAAAGCAATGAAAATTCATCCTAATTGTAACAACGAGTTCAGAAAATATACTTTCCCAATCCCGTTCAGTGAAATGACCAAAATGCCCTCGGACCCACGTGCCCGAAAATCCAAAATTTCTCGAAGGTACGTTCTACCCACAGCCTTACTAACTCAATATATAATTTAATCAAATATTCATGCTCAATTCGTGGCTAAAATCAACATTTTCCATATTCCAGGTTTCTTCAAAGTTTCCCAATTTTCCTACCAATTTCATGCTAAAAAATCCATGCAATATCTTGTATTTGACCTTAGAACCAAATAGAACAACTTACCTCTTGATGCTTGGTGAAATTCCCCTTGAAAAGCTCTCCAAAATCGTCTCAACCCAAAGAAAAATGATAGAGAAATGGCTTCAAATCCGATTTTAAAACATTTTGCCCAGGCACGTTTCCGCACCTGCGGTCCAATAGCCGCTCTTGCGACTCCGCACCTGTGGAAAATTCATCACAGGTTTGGCTCTGACTCAGCCCAGCAAAAATCCTGCTCCTGCGATACCTCTTCGCACCTGCGATACCGCAGGTGCGACCAAACTCCCGCACCTGCGGTCCCTTAGCTTCAGACCCAACCTGCGGTGCCTTTAGCCGCACCTGCGGCAAAATCATCGCAGGTGCGGTTACACCAGATAACAACAAATCTTAACTTCTTCAAATTTCAAATCTTTATCCGTTAACCACCCGAAATCCACCCGAGGCCCCCGGGACCCCGTCCAATCATACCAACCTGTCCCAAAGCATAACACGGAGTTGCTCGAGCCCTCAAATCACATCAAACAACGCCGGAAATCACGAATCGCACTCAAATCCAATTATTTAAGAACTTAGAATTTCAAACTTCTACATCCGACGCCGAAACATATCAAATCACGCCCGTTTGACCTCAAATTTTGCGCACAAGTCATATTCAACATTACGGACCTGCTCCAACTTCCGGAATCGCATTCCGACCTCTATATCAAAACTTCCACTTCCAGTCGGATCTTCTAAAAACCTTCAAATTTCTATGTTTAGCCAAATGACTCCAAAATGACCTACAGACATCCAAATTCACTTCCGACCGCGCTCCCAATTCCAGAATCACCATACGGAGTTATTCCCAGACTCGAAATCCCAAACGGACATCAACCTCACTGATATTCACTTCAAGCCCAAATTCATGAAATCCTTCTAAAATGCTAACTTCCACAATATACGCCGAAATGCTCCCGGGATATCTAAAACCCGATCCGGATATACACCCAAGTCCGAAATCATCATATGAAACCGCTGGAACCTTCAAATCACGACTCCAAATCGCTGAACAACGCATTAGAGCTCAAAACGACCGGTCGGGTCGTTACACCAATCGTTTTGAGTATTGTAGCATCGTTCCCTTATTTATTTCTTATTCTATGTTAATTTTTTGTTATTTGACTTGTCGGAGTGGTTGGTTTAGTTCTAGGAGTGTTTCGAAATGAATTAAAACACTTAGTCCCAAAGTTGTAAGCCTAAGTTGGAAGAGTTGATCAGATATTGATTTATGTGTAAATTAATCCGGAATGGAGTTCTGATGGTTCTGATATCTCTGTATGGTGATTTTGAACTATGGAGTGTATCCGGATATCAATTTGGAGGTCCGTAGGTGGTTTTGGCTTGAATTGGCGAAAGTTGGAAAGGTTAAAATTTGGAGAGTTGAGAAGTTTGACCGATAGTTGATTTCATTATTACCGGGCTTGAATTTTGGTTCCGAAAGTTAGAATAGGCCAATTGTGTTATTATGACTTGTGTGCAAAATTTGAAGTCAATCGGAGTTGATTTGGTGTGTTTCGGCATCTGTTTTAGAAGTTCAATAGTTCATTATGCTTGAATTGGGGTGCGATTTATGTTTTTATATTGTTTGATGTTATTTGAGGGGGTTCGACTAGGTTTGTATGATGTTTTAAGATGGGTTGGTATGTTTGGATGGGGTTCCGGGGGCCTCGGGTGGGATTCAGATGGAAATTGAATGGAATTATGGACTTGTATAGGTAGTTCGGCTCTGGTGCGTTCGCACCTGCGGTGGGAGTGGTCGCAGATGCGGTACCGCATGTGTGGCACTTTGGTTGCATATGCGAACTGGAGAGAAGACGGGGAGGCTCGCAGAAGCGGGTGAGTTTCTGCTGCAGCGAAAGCGCTTATGCAGTGAGGAGTCCGTAGGTGCGGAGATTGACAGCTTGGCCTGGATGTGCAGATGCAGACATGGGGACACAGGAGCGGTCTCGCAGGTGCAAGGTTTTGGCCGCAGAAGCGGCTGGTCAGGTGTCTAGTGTTTTCCGCATAGGCGGACATGCAGCCGCAGAAGCGGAGGTTTTCACTGGCAGAATAGATATAAACGAGGGTTAGAGTATTTTCTTCATTTTTGGACTTTGGGAGCTCGGATTGAGGCGATGTTTGAAGGTGTTTTCACTAGATTTCAAGAGGTAAGTGATTTTTTATCACTTTTGTCCATGTACTTTGGATACCCATTGATTATTTTACCTAGTTTTCATGAATCTAAGTTAGAATTTGGGGATTTTTTAATCATGTATTGGAGATTATGATTTGGGGGTTTGTATCTAGTTGTATTAAGTTTCTTGTGGATAGATTCGCGTAGTTCAGAGGCCTATTCGCAAGGCAAGGGCTTGCTGGAGTTTTGATTTGCGCGGTTTGTGGGAAGTAACACTTCTACACTTGCTTATGAGGATATAAATCCCTGAAATATGTGTTATGTGATTGGTATTGAGGTGACGCACATGCTAGGTGACGGGCGTGTGGGCGTGCACCATGGTAATTATGACTCGGTTGATTCTGTGGTACCGTGTGGTTATCAAACCTTATTACTATTCATGTAATCCCTACGTGTTAGAGTAGTTGAGTTGTGATCCATGTTATAAGAAATCATGTTTAGGCTATATGCTTATTTCATTGGGACCCGCTAAGGTCATTTCTGCTGTTGAATTATTTGCTTAAACTGCAATTATATACTTAGTCACATTCACCATTTGCATATCATATATCAGTCTCTGTTGTCATTTATTGTTACATCATGTTATCATTATTTTAGGCTGATTGGCAAGAGATTTGTGAGCCCGGGAGACTGGAGAGATTGATGACTGAGTTGGGGCCTGAGGCCCGAATTTTGAATGATATTTATGGATCGGGTTGCATGTCGCAACACATTTTATTGATTCATGATGGGATCAGATTGAATGCCGCAACATGTTTTATTGATTCATTATGGGATCGGGTTGCACGCCGCAACATGTTTTATTGATTCATGATGGGATCGGGCTGCACGCCGCAGCAGGCCATGTTGGCTTATATTAGCGTTTGGGCAGGATCAATCCCTACGGAGTCTGACATACTAACATTGACCGTAGGTTATTGTATAGTGCTGAGTGATTGAGTCTACTAAGTGATGAGTGGGGAGTGTGAGATACTGAGATTGAGTACTCTGAGAGTGTAAGTACATTAGTTTGTCACTGTGATGCATTACATGTGACATGCACATTTGACATGTAGACGTAGGATGTGTTTGGTATGAAGGAAAATATTTTCTGGAAATATTTTTTCAATTTTCCCATGTTTGGTTGGGTTAAATGTTAATTGGAGGAAAATATTTTTCCTATTAAAAAAAAGGAAAACATTTTCAAAAACTCCTCCTCAACCTTCCCCATCCCCACCAACCCACCCCCACACCTACCCACCCAATCCCAACCCCACACCCGCTTACTCACCCCACCCCTCACACCCCACCTCCACCCAAAACAAAAACATTATTAATAGTACTTTCTTTTCATGTTATAAATAATTTTTTTTTTGCATTTTAACAAATGAGTAAATTTTTACATGATATAAAAAAAAAATTATTTTTCATTTCAACAAAGAAAAGTACTTTCTTTTCATGAAAAATATATTTTCTTTCATTTCAACAAAAAAATATTTTCTTTTCATGATATAAAAAACGTATTTTTTTTTCATTTCAACAAAATGAGTATTTTATTTTCATCATGTAGACAAAGTATTTTCTTTTATTTCAATAAAATGAATACTTTATTTTCATGTTGTAGAATGTGTACTTTCTTTTCAACCAAGAAAAAAGTATTTTCTTTTTAGTTATGGAGCACAAATTTTAACATTATCTTTGCATAAAAAAGTAAAGCAACCCATTAGTTCTTTTAGGTTTTTGTGAATTTTTAGAAGAACAATAAATTCTTGAAGAAAATAGAGTCCTGAAAATGTTGGGGTATTTGGGGGGAGGGGGCGAGCAAGAAATGTGGGGACTTGGGAGAAGGGGGTGAGGAAAGTAACATAAAAAAATATTTTCCTATAAAAATATTTTCTGCTATCTAACCAAACACTAGAAAATATTTTTTCACTCACCCACGAAACAAGGAAAAATAAGTGATAAAATCACTCATTTTCCATAAAAACGTTTTCTAGAAAAATATTTTCCATGGAAAATATTTTCCTTCATACCAAACACGCCCATAGAGATGTAACATTCCTCATATCAGTTATTCTTGGCATATTTTATCAGTGTTGAGCTTAATTTGTTAAACTTGAAAGCATGTCTACATTTTTGTACTGTGTACAAATTGGTTTTGGGATTTCATTAAGTTATTANGTTAAAATTTGTGCCCCACACCTACCCACCCAATCCCAACCCCACACCCGCTTACTCACCCCACCCCTCACACCCCACCTCCACCCAAAACAAAAACATTATTAATAGTACTTTCTTTTCATGTTATAAATAATTTTTTTTTTGCATTTTAACAAATGAGTAAATTTTTACATGATATAAAAAAAAAATTATTTTTCATTTCAACAAAGAAAAGTACTTTCTTTTCATGAAAAATATATTTTCTTTCATTTCAACAAAAAAATATTTTCTTTTCATGATATAAAAAACGTATTTTTTTTTCATTTCAACAAAATGAGTATTTTATTTTCATCATGTAGACAAAGTATTTTCTTTTATTTCAATAAAATGAATACTTTATTTTCATGTTGTAGAATGTGTACTTTCTTTTCAACCAAGAAAAAAGTATTTTCTTTTTAGTTATGGAGCACAAATTTTAACATTATCTTTGCATAAAAAAGTAAAGCAACCCATTAGTTCTTTTAGGTTTTTGTGAATTTTTAGAAGAACAATAAATTCTTGAAGAAAATAGAGTCCTGAAAATGTTGGGGTATTTGGGGGGAGGGGGCGAGCAAGAAATGTGGGGACTTGGGAGAAGGGGGTGAGGAAAGTAACATAAAAAAATATTTTCCTATAAAAATATTTTCTGCTATCTAACCAAACACTAGAAAATATTTTTTCACTCACCCACGAAACAAGGAAAAATAAGTGATAAAATCACTCATTTTCCATAAAAACGTTTTCTAGAAAAATATTTTCCATGGAAAATATTTTCCTTCATACCAAACACGCCCATAGAGATGTAACATTCCTCATATCAGTTATTCTTGGCATATTTTATCAGTGTTGAGCTTAATTTGTTAAACTTGAAAGCATGTCTACATTTTTGTACTGTGTACAAATTGGTTTTGGGATTTCATTAAGTTATTACTATCATTTCCCGGCTGAATAGAAACTTATTCTTGCCCCTTTCCCTTATGTTGTTGAAAGAAAATGTGCAACCACATAATAAGTATCATGTACAACAATGTCTAGCGCAGAATTAGCCAAAACTATTCCAGTAATTCCTCCTATGGGGAACAAAAAAGATGAACCCTATGGCAAATAACATATTTTGGAGTTTGCCAAATCATTTTTGAGCGACGAAGTTACTTGTAGATGATGATTCATTGAAGATTTCCTTTCTACAATAAGCCTACCATATGAATTGGACCACAGCTTGAAGAGCACTTCCCTGGCGGAGAGATTGAAAGAACGGAACTCCAGTGCACTGATTGAGCAAGTGTGTGATCCACCGATTCACTAAGTGACTTTTTCTTACCGCTGCGCTTACATACCTATCTCTTAAAGCCCTATCAAATTTCCCTTTCCGATTGAAGAAAGCCGAATTTTGGCCAACATTTCTGTCAATCGGCGGAAGACTCATGCATACTGGGAGGGTACGACTTCAAGGGATGGACTCGATCGGGATTTGTCCTCTGTCGTCCAATAAGAGCACCTGCTTTCCTAACCTTTTTCGATAAAGTTTATCCATCCTTTTTCAAGATGAATTGGAAAGGCAAAGGCTCGTTTGAGTGATTCATAAACCCTCGTCGGGATAAACAAGCAAGAGTTTCATCCTCTACTTATGGGAATGCTACTTTGGCTGGTAATCACATCGGCCATAAGGTGGTCTATCACCTCGGTTGGTGAGAAAAGCTTTTTTGTTGTCGAAAAATCCCTCTCCGCACTAAACCATGTGCGCGTGATTTCTCGCCTATCATGAGTTTGACTTGCGCTCTAAATTCGTAAATATTTACTTAATAGTTAGCGCTTTAACGACATTCGAATAGAACTCAACGTTGTGCGCTGGGTTTCATGGTTAGAACTGTTATTATTTAGCTTTGGACTGTACTTTTTGAGTCGTCGTTACTTTTAGTCGAAGGTTAGTCCCATTACTTATTGAGTACATTGGATCAGTTGTACTCATACTACACTCTGCACTTTATGTGCATATTGAGGTACATCTAGACATGGTGGTTGCTAGACTTGGAGCATTATTTTCTTGGAGACTATTGAGGTAGCTGCTATGGCGTCCGCAGACATCGACTCTCCTTCTTTTCAGTTGATTTAGCACTGTTCTATCTTTTTAGACAGTTGTATTAGAAGTTTGACTGTGTTGACACTTAGTAAGTCATGTATTCAGTGACACCTAGATTTTGGGAGATCTTCCAGTTGATTCGCAGCTTTCCTTATCAGTTATTTATGATATTTTTCACAGCTAAACTTAATGTATCATGCTTTTAGTTTAAAATATGATGTTATTTTGTGGTTGTCGGTTTGCCTAATACTGTGATAGGCACCATCACGGCATATTGAGATTTGGGTCGTTAGAAGTTGGTATCAGAGACTAGGTTACATAGGTCTCACGAGTCATGAGCAAGTTTAGTAGAGTCTTGCAATCACGGAGACGTCTGTACTTATCTTCGAGAGGCTACCGAACCATTAGGAAACTTCACTTTCTTGTATTCTTGTCATGCAGATTTGTTGACTCCGGAAACTAAACTTCTATTATTTTATTCTCTCACAGATGGCGAGGGCTCACTGCTACTAGATTGGATGGACGGCCACTAGTACCACCAGCTAGGGCAGCGAAAGGTCGGGGCCGCGGTAGAGGCCGAGGTACAACTCGTACAATAGCTAGAGCAGCATCCGTGGAGCCACCGGTTGCTCCAGCCCAGGAGAAGATACTAGATGCGATTGAGTTGGCGGGACCAACATAGACACCAGTTATGCCCATTGTGACTCTAGGCCTTCAGGAGGCTTTGGCCCTGATATTGAATTTATGCACTAGCCTTGCTCAGACGGTTTCAGCTCGTACCATAATTGTTTCATGCCTTATTTTGCAATGCTATTTTGGGATTGCGCGATCATTTGATCATTTGCGTGTTAATAATCTTGTTTGGATCCTTATCATTTTATAAGAGTAAAATTAGCTCTAATATTTGGGATTTTCCATTACTTCTTATTCGTGTCCATCCTTTCTTAGTAAATGATACATATTTATTCTCCTCGATACTTATCATAAATTTTGCTATCTTTAGATGTGTTATTGGATGACTCTGTGCGAATTGATATGTTTGATCAAGTTTCCACCAAAACAATATTATGATAAGGATTGGATTGCTCACCACAATAATAGTATGACCATAGAATCAGGTTGCTGCCGTATTGATGTTTGTGTGAGTTGGATCGGGTTGTGCGCCACAATGTATGTGTTATGAGATGTGTGTTTTGGTTATGCTACTGACTTTTTTTATGGGTTTGGATTTGTTTATTATGAATATTTTTCCTTTCCCATTGATTAGGGCTTTGGTTGCGCTATTCAAGAAACGTGGTTATCACTACTGATATTGGATTCCTTTGTTATTTTCTGCTTTTTATTCCTGTTATTATTACTATTACCTCTATTTTTATTTCTATTTCTTATTAAAATTGTACATATTTTTATGATAATTTTTTTTTCATAGCCTCATCACTACATCGTCAATGTTCGGCTTAAGACTTACTGTGTACAGGTGGTCGGTTATACTCATACTATACTTATGCATTTTTATGAAGATTCTGGTGCGGGTCTTGGCAATTGTAACGACCTGATCGGTCGTTCTGAGAGTTTTAGCCCCGTTTTCCCTGTTTCTGCTTCAGTATATGTTTTTCAGCTTCATTATGTTGTGTTAGGTGGGTTGGCTTGGGTTTGGAGCGATTTTTGGAGAGAAATGAGAAACTTAGTCTTTTAACTTGGTTCAATAGTTGAAAAAGTCAACTTCTAAGGTATATGATCTCGGAATGTGGTTTTTGTGGCTCGGATGGTTTCATTAGATGATTTGGGACTTAGGAGTGTGTTCGGAATATTTTACGGAGGTCCGGAGTAGAATTAAGCTTAAATAGGCGAAATCGAATTTTTGGCGCTTTCCGGTCGACAGTGGAAAATTAGCTATCGGGGTTAGAATGGAATTCCGAAAGTTGGGACAGGTTCGTAGTGTCATTCTGGATATGTGTACAAATATTCAGGTCATTCGGACGTGTTCTGGTTGGTTTCGGCATCGTTGGCGAATTTCGGAAGTTTAGGAATCCTTAGGCTTGAATTTTGGACTTATTTGGTGTTTTGGTGATATTTTTGAGTGTAACGAGGGTTCAACTAAGTTCGTGTGATGATATATGATGTGTCGGTATATTTGGTTGAGGCCCCGAGGGGCACGGGGTGATTTCGCGTGTTTATCGAAAGGGTTGGATTTGGATTATGCAGAAGAAAGGCTGCTGGTGTGATTTTTCTGGTGTGGTCGCACCTGCGGACAGGGAGCCGCAGGTGCGATGGGCGCAGGTGCGGAGAATGTGCCGCAGGAGCTGAAAATTGAGGCTTGGGCAGCTTCCGCAGATGCGAAAGAAGGATCGCGAATGGTAAACTGCAGATGCGTAAAATGGGAGCATAAGTGGAAAATCGCAGATGCGCACCTGGGACCGCAGGTGCGAGCAAGTGACCACAGGTGCAGAACCCCTGAGCAGAGCATATAAATACTTGCCTTCGCAAATTTTAGGCATTTTTCATTATATTTTCATACGGGTTGAGGCTTTGGGGATCAAATTGAAGAGGGATTTTAAGGGATTTTCGTGGAGGTAAGTTTCTTGGACCTAAAACTCGACTCTATGTTGGTATTTGACTGATTAAATATGGAATTAGTGGAATTTTATGGTATAATTTGAGGGGTTAGGGATTGAAAATTTGAGACTTTGATTTAAGGAATTGAGAGGTTATTTATCGTCGGATTTTGATGTATTTGGTATGTATTGACTCGTGAGAGTGTAAGGATTCTAGTTTTATAATTTTTATCGGATTCCAAGATATGGGCCCCGGGGGTCTGGTTTGGCCAATCCTGAGATTTTTGATGTAATTTGAGTATTTTCGCATGGGCTTTGTTCCTTTAGCGTATATCGACGGTATAAATCTGATTTTGAATAGATTCGAGGCGATTTGAGGCCGAGTCGAGTGGCAAGGGCACTGCGAAGTAGGTTTTCATCTGGTTTGAGGTAAGTAATGACTGTAAATCTTGTCTTGAGGGTATATAACCCCAGACTTTGTATTTTCTCACTATTTTGGAGTGGTGCACATTATGGATGACGAGTGTGTGGTGTGCACTGATAGGGGATTGTAACTTAGTCCGTCCCGTGGAAACTATTGAGTTGCGTAATTGCTTCTAAACCATATGATAAATTGTGTTTTAAGACTATTACTATATATGTTGGGTTGTACGCCTTGTTTGGGGCCTTGTGACGACCTGTTTAGACCCCTTGGGGCTGTTTTATGCTATTCCTCATTGTATTGACTTTTGATTTACACTCAGTCGTATCCTGTTTAAATGATTTTGAAACTCAATCTTATTTATACTCTTTTGTGATGTACAATGATATTTTGGGTCGAGTACCCGTTTATTGATAGCCCGAGTGGCTTTTTGAGAGATTTCTGACTGAGTGTGGCCGAGGGCCTATGTTTTGAGGATACTATAGGGTCGAGTTGCACGCCGCAGCATGATACATTGTTTATGATATGTGAGAGGCCGAGAGCCTGAGTGATTATGCCACAAGATGGCTTGATATTAGCGCTTGGGATGTAGGATCCCCTCCGGAGTCTGTACACCCCCAGTGAGCGCATGTACCTACTGAGTGCGAGTGCGAGTGCCGGGTTAAGAGTGATTGGGAGGCATGAGTGACTGTGAGGTATGCCTGAGGAGCTGATTCTGAGTGATGTTACGCCCGGGGGCAGTTTTTGATACATGTTTTGCCCATGAGGATTTTTATGATTTTTACACTAGACTTCTTAAAAGTTATATTGAAACTGTTGGCAACTATATTCTCAAATGACTTTTACTGAAATCGGCTTTTAAGTATGATGATTTAACGTATACACTGTTGGAAAGAAAGACTGTGCCTCTTATGATTTGATGACCTGATTTTATGTATTTTTTACTGCTCAGACCTTATTTATTTTTATTACTACTGAGTTGGCGTACTCACATTACTCACTGCACCTTGTGTGTAGATTTAGGTACTAGGGCTGACTGAGAGTTGATTTACTGTACCAGAGATTCACGGAGATTAGCGAGGTAGATGCACGCGTCCGCGACCTTGCCCTTCTCCTTCTTACTATTATAGAGTTTATTTTCCAGACTTGTATATTTTCTTTAGATGCTCATGACTATTGACTCCAGGATCTTGGGGGTTGTATTTAACATTCGGCGTGACTTTATCTGTTTTTAAAAAAATGGTTAAACGAGACCTTTATGGATTATCAGTTTAGTAATGATATAAATGAAATATTCTTTAAATTTTAAGTGTTAATTTGGTTTTCCTAGTTCCACGATAGGCGCCATCACGAGTAGTTTAGATTTGGGGTCGTGACAGCAGTGTTCAAAGGGGAACATAACTTGAATATAAGGGAGACTTGAGGTAGTGTTGGGTTCCCGTCCACAGACTCCAGAGTCACCTTCACTCTCGTTATTAGTATTTTCCTTGTATCAGACAAGGAAAATGTACTTGTTACACCAAATCTTGGGATGGTTGATTTGTCAGCGTTGGTTTTAGACTTATTATATATTTTTCGGAGTTTACTTTTATTCTATATTATCATTTTACTATGCTTGTAGCACTCTTAATAGCTCATGTACTTGTTATACCAAATCTTGGGATGGTTGATTTGTCAGCGTTGGTTTTAGACGTATTATATTTTTTTCTGAGTTTCTTTTATTCTATATTATAATTTTGTTGTTATCTGTAGTCTTCCTCAATGACCAATCACTTTTCACCATATTCCGATAAACCCTTAAAGAGTATCATTTTCCTTTATTATGGTCATGTGTTGGCTTTCCTAGCAAATAGTGCTAGGCATCATCATGACCCCCTTGGTTGGAATTTTGGATCGCGACACAGATGCAACCAAAGAGAAGAAAAAGCAAAAAGAAAAAAGAAAAAAGGGAGAAAAAGGGAAAACAACCAATTAAGATCAAAGGATAGGTAAATTAGCGTACATTGTTTTCTAAAGCACGAATCTAGAAACGAATTGACAATTTTCAGTTGAATCAATCGTGATCTTTAAGTAAATTCTCTTCTTGAATTAGAATCTCATAAGAGCTCTAATTGAAGTTTCCATTACATTCGGCATTAAGTTTCACCACTTAAAAATTCCAGATTTTTTATTCATCAATTCTTCAATTCAGGACTAAATTAGAGCGACTCAATAAGACACTATCCAAGAAAACAGAAAACTAACAAATTCCCAATAAATGTAGAGGAAAGGATAATGCCAAATCTAACCGAATAAATTTTATCATTATATGTATAAAATATATTTTATATGTTAATTACAAAAATTAAAAGTGTTAATATTGTTTACCTTGGTGCTTGGTGCTTGGAATGGATTCTGATAGAAACAACCACAAGATACCCAAACCTATCCCACCACTATTTAGAAAAGGTATTATATCTTATTTGACCTTCTCTAAATTAGCAGTAAAGTTTGAAAGTAGTTTTTGTTGAAGGATCGAGTATGAGTCATAGCTGGCAATTAGTTTCTTTAGTTCATTCTGTTAGGCAGTTAAAGGCTAAGTTAATAGAGGTAGTTAGTTAGAGTTAGTTGATTGTACATATATATACATAGCTACTGTACACAGATAGACATATGGTTGATTTCAATAAATGAAACGAGTTCATTCTCTGTTAAGCTCAACCTATCATTTCTGCTTCCAAACTTGATCAACTGGTTCTAGATCTTAACATGGTATCGGAGCCCATGAAAATGATCGATTCACGCTGACTGCTCGCAATTGATTTCTGTATCTAGAATTTTGGTTGTCTATGTAATTGCTTCGATTCTCCTCATCTTAGGTTGAGTCGTCTTTGAGCAATTAAGAATTTTTTGTTTCTATGTGTTTTAAGCTCTTGATTTTTTATCTTCAATGGAGATCAGAGCTGTTGGTACTAGCACATGCACATGAATTGAAGATACAACACAATTTCGATCCAATAGTACAACTCCAGTGGCAGATCCGAGATGTATGGGTGTTATAGTTGTCGATCAACATCATCTACTATTTCTCCAACCTTCTGATACTTCAGGTAGCTCTCTAATCTCAACTAAGCTAACTGGACATGAAAACTATGCTCAGTGGAGTAGTTCTATGCATATTAGCCTACTAGGTAAAAGCAAATTAGGGTTTGTAGATGGAAGATATTCTAAGGAGAAATTTGATCCTTCTCTTCATGATTTGTGGGGAAAATGTAATGCTATTGTAATTTCATGGATAATGAACTCTGTGAGAACTGGGTTATTAGGTAGAATGGTGTATGCCACAAGTGCTCACAAGGTGTGGAGTAAAAGCGACTGGCTCGAGAGTCTTGTATCTGCATAAGCAGATTACTACTATGCCGCAGGACATCTTATCAGTGTCCTCCTATTTTTCTAAATTGAAGGAGTTTTGAGTTGAATTTGATGCTCTTATGCCTTGTCCTGATTGTGGATATGAAGAATCAAAGTGATATGTAGAACATTTCGAGTATCAAAGGTTGTTACAATTTTAATGGGATTGAATGAGTCCTATGCACAATCTATTAACCAGATCCTGAATATGTACTTATTCCCTCTATAAACAAAGCCTATTCTATGATCATTTTAGAAGAAAGTCGAAGGTCTTTGGCTAATCATTCCTCAAATGTAGTAGAAATTCATGAGGGAACAACCTTGTTCACTAGTAAAGGTCATCCTAATTAATCTCAGTTTGCCAATAAATCTGGCCCTGCTCATTACTCTTCTAATCCTACCTCTTATTCCCCTGGCCCTAAGAATCATAATCAAGTGTTGTTCATTAACAAATGAGGTTCATATCCTACTAATTACTTCAAGTAGAGGAAGAAACAATTGTATTGTGATTATTGCAATTTCAAAGGCCACACTAGGGAAAGCTACTATAAACTTAATGGCTATCCCTAATATTTCAAATCCAAAATAAAATTATCCTTCAGCAAAGCTGCTTACACTGGAGAGATTCAGTTCTCCAACAATCATGTTGGAGGAACATATGACACTTCAACCAATACTATACCAACCTATGGAAGTCTATCAACACCTTCACATGTAGCTAATCTCACTAACAACCAGCTTGCTCAGGTTGCAGCAAGTGGAATTCCTTAATTTACATGGGAGCAATACAACCAAATTATGCGGATGCTTGGAAAAGGAAGTGAGAATAGTGGCTCAGCCATGGCAGCAGGTACGGTACACAATGCAATCCTTCCTGAAGATAAGCCTAAGTGGATAATTGACACTGGAGCTTCTAATCATATGATGTATAGGATTGATATGATGTTTGATTTAAAACACACAGTCTAAAGTAGGGAAAATGTGTCCAGCTAAAGGATATTTAGCCACTACAAGACACCTAGGATTCACAAACATATTTCCTGGACACAAAATAACTAATGTAATGCATATACATGAGTTCATATACAATCTGTTATCTGTCTCAAAGATTACAAAGGAGCTGAAGTGTGTAGCTATGTTCTTTCCTGACTTTTGTATATTTTAGGATCTCTTCAGTGGACAGGTGAAGGGGATTAGTAAGGAAGACTGTGGCTTGAATGTGCTCACATCTGGGAGTATAATATAAGGAATTGATGATGCACCTACTACAAGAAACTCAAGTTCTATTCCAAGATCTCTCAATGTAAATGCCACTAAGTATACTAGAATAAATGTTTCCCTTTGGCATAAGAGGATAGGTCATGCACCTTTGGATATGCTGAAGAAAGTAAGTGAATTTCAGTCTGTGAAATTTGATGATGCTGAACTACATTGTACTGTCTGCCCAATTGCTAAGCAAACAAGATTACCCTTTCCTCTAAGTACTTCAATTGCTCTTTCCAGCTTAGATATTATCCATGCTGATGTGTGGGGTTCGTACAGGGTTCCTACTTATGATGGGAAGAAGTATTTTTTAACAATAGTTCATGATCATTCCATATTCACCTGGCTTTATCTGTTACCCTCAAAAGCTGAAGTAATTGTTGTTCTAAGGAACTTCTTCTTAATGGTTAAACTTATTCATTCCCCTATTGTTAAAGTTCTAAGAATAGACAATGGATGTGAATTCTTTAATACTCAAATGATAGAACTGCTCATGTCACTAGGCATCACTCATCAAAGCTCTTGTGTTTACACTCCACAACAGAATGAAGTGGCTGAGAGAAGGAATATGCATATACTCAATGTGGCGAGAACACTCAGATTCCAAGCTTCAGTTCTACTCAAATTCTGGGCAAAGGGTGTTACTACTGCAATTTATCTTATAAACAGGCTGCCTACTTCAATACTCAAATTTAAAACACCATATGAAGTAATGCATGGTGCTCCTGCTTCTCTCACTAATTTGAGAGTGTTTGGATGCCTAGGCTATGTGTCAGAAGTAAGGAGAACTGATAAATTTTCTCCTAGAGCTATTCCTGTAGTTTTCCTTGGGTATTATGTGGTTCAAAAGGGCTATAAGATGTATACACTATCCTCCATGGAGTTTACAATTAGTAGAGATGTGGTGTTCAAGGAGGATGTCTATCCCTTCAAACACACTACCTCTTTTATATCATCAGTGTTCCATGTTTTAGAATTTTCGCTTGACACTATCTCTGAAAGCAATATAACAATACCTTCTAAAAATTCCTCTCACTCACCTACTACAGAGTTACCTACTGATCACTTAGTATCTGTTGAGGTTTCAAACTCATCAACTGCTTTAGACACCAGTACACCATCAGATGCAGAGCTTCCTACCGACTCTTCAGCACTAGTATCACATAATGAAGTATCTGAACCTAGAAAAAAATCTCTAAGAGTTTCCAAACCACCATTGTGGATGAAGGATTATGTGCTTCCAACTCATGGGAAGTTCAACTGTTGTTATCCCATATCAGATTATGTCAGTTATACCAACATCTCTTCTGCCTACCGTTTTGCACTAAGTGCTTACTCATCTATCATTAAACCACAGTCTTACAATGAAGCAGTTCAGAATCCTAAATGGATTGCTACTATGAAGTCAGAAATCATAACACCAGAGGAGAACAAGACTTGGAGCATTGTTGACTTGCCAGATGGCAAGGTTCCCATTGGATGCAAATGGGTTTTTAAAGTTAAGTACACACCCTCAGGAGCAGTAGAAAGATATAATGCAAGGCTAGTAGCCAAAGGTTACGGCCAGCAAGAAGAGTTGGACTATACAGAAATTTTTTCTCCTGTGGACAAGATGGTCACAGTCAGGTCAGTTATAGCAGTTGTAGCAGCTAAGCATTGGCATATCTTTCAAATGGATGTGCGCAATGTCTTTCTTCAAGGGGATTTGTTAGAAGAGGTGTACATGGATATTACACAAGGGTTTTCTACTCAGGGAGGGATAGACAAGGTCTGTAGGTTACATAAGTCATTATATGGCCTCAAATAGGCACCAATGCAGTGGAACAAGAAGCTGACTGATGCTTTGCTGCAGCTTGATTTTACCCAAAGTCATTTTGATTACTCATTATTCAGTAAGAAAGTGCAGGACATACTAGTGCTTGTCTTAGTGTATGTTGATGACCTTTTGGTTACAGGGAGTTGTCCTCAACTTATTTTGCAAACTAGATGTGATATACAACTCAAGTTCAAGATGAAAGATCTTGGTGAGCTCAAGTTCTTCTTGGGCATTGAGTTTGCCAGATCAAGGGAGGGTATAGTCATGAATCAGAGAAAATATGCTCTAGAGCTAATTGCTGAGCTAGGACTTGGAGGAGCTAAACCTGATGGTGCTCCATTAGAGCACAATCAGAAGCTCACCTCTGCAGACTATGACAACTTCAACAATCAAAACACAGATAAAGACAAATGCAGATACAGATCACCTGCTACCTGATACTAGCCAATATCAAAGGCTAGTAGGAAGACTTTTGTATCTCACAATGACTAGGGCAGACATTGCATTTTCTTTTTTAGTCCTTAGCTAGTTTATGCATAAGCCCAAGCAATCTCATATAGAAGCTTCACTAAGGGTAGTAAGGTACATCAAGAATGCACCTGATCTGGGATTGCTGATGCCCGATGAAAGCTCTGGGAAACTAAAAGCCTATTGTGACTCAGATTGGGAGGCTGCTTGCAGACTAGAAAGTCTATTATAGGCTATCTGGTGAAGTTTGGAAATGCCTTAGTTTCTTGGAAGTCAAAGAAGCAAGACACTGTGGCAAGGAGTTCTGCAGAAGCAGAGTTCAGAAGCATGGCTTCAGTAGTGGTTGAATTAACCTGGTTAACAGGTCCATACAAAGAACTAGCAGTGGAGGTTCAATTTCCTATTAATCTATACTGTGACAGCAAGGCTGTAATCCAGATTGCAACCAATCCCACATTTCATGAACGCACAAAACACATTGAAATAGATTGTCACTTTGTTAGAGAAAAAAATATTCAATAAATGGTAAAGACACCTTATGTTTCTACAAAAGAAGAACAAGTTAATCTATTGACTAAGTCTGGTAAAGCCACAATATGATTATCTAGTATCCAACTTGGGGTTGAATGATGAATTTCAACCATCAGCTTAAGGGAGGGTGTTTAAGGATCTACTATGAGTCATAACTGTCAAGTCAGCTTCTTTAGTTTATTCTGTTAGGTAGTTAACGTCCTTAGGTGACAGATGTCACCAGCTAAGTTAATAGAGGTAGTTAGTGAAAGTTAGTTAGATTTAGTTGATTTTACATATGTATACATAACTATTGTACGCATATAGACATATGATTGATTTCAATGAATGAAATGAGTCCATTCTCTGCTCAGCTCAACCTCTCATTTCTACTTCTAAACTTGATCAACTAGTTCTAGATCTTAACAGTTTTCTAATATTCTTCTTTTTTCTTCCTCCTATTTTTTAGATTCTTTCATTGATTTTTGAATTATTCCATTTATTTGTTTATATGTGTTGAACATTTAATACCTTGATCATGATTCAGTCATTAAGATTTGCTAGATTTGGTATTTGTTTAGTCAAATTTTGCTTCATTTAATATATTCGTCCTATATTGTTTTGGTTGCTCTCAATCTATATACAACGCAATTTAGATATTCTTGTTCTCCTAGTATTTCAAATGACGTATCCTTTATATTCTGTTAGGCTTTTACCATATATAATCGTTCCTTTTTAATAATACCATAAGAATCTTAATAAAGACCAACTATAATGACAAAATGAATCGTCTTGAAACAGGGGATCGAGGGGGGCTTTTCATCTTTCATTTTATTGGATGTCTCCCTGTTTAATTGAGCAAATTTTTTAAATACTTCTAGGTTTTTTTCTTTAATTAAGATTAATAACAGAAAAATAACGAGAAAAATGCAAAAGAAGAGGTTGACTTGAATAAAAGAAGAAAGGGAGGAAAAAATCCAAATAAAAAAGAGGAATCCTTAGCCATAAAACTATGCCACATCACCTTGCCTTTGTCCACAATTACTAAATAATAGTAGTATATAGAAGATCACACCAACGATATTTGTATAAAACACATATTACAATCTATATGTACAAAATAATAATTCCTGTCACTATATTTTCTTTTTCACCATAAAAATATCAATAAATAATGGAAAATTTCAACAGGCATTTGATGAAAAAAAAAATAATTCTATGAAATTAAGGAAAAAAATTAATTTACAACTTGTCTGCAAAATTTGGTGCAAAACGGGGTTGATTTGAAGTGAATCGGACGTCTGGTTGAAAAATGTAAAAGTTCTCAAGTTTCTTTGAAATTTCATTTGTTTTGGTGTTTGATTCATAGTGTTTTGATCGTGCGAACGTGTTCGTATGATATTATTACACTTGTGTGCATGTTTGGTTTGGAACCGCGAGGGCTTGGGTGAGTTTCGGACGCGTGGCGGAGTGTTGAAGGAGTTAGGAACTTTGCTGGTTTTGGCATCAGACCTCGCAATTGCAAGGTCAGTGCCCATTCGGAGGAATCTAGCCCTCTTCTTAAAAGTCTAGGATGTTTTACCAAAAAAGTGTTAATCCATTCCTGAGACGAATTAGTAAGAGGAGAGGGGGTAAATCCCAGCCAAAAATAATCAACTCTAGATAGAAGAATATTGATGGGGAAATCTCGGATATGGTTAAGCTTGAGAACTCGCTAAGATTGTAAAATATATCAAATGTAAACAATGGAGTTACATTCTCAACACTACTACTCCACAATGTATGACAAAGAAGAATGAGAAGGCGCCTCATTAATGGCTAAGAAAATATATCTTTATTGATTCCATGACGATGGTTACAAAAACTTGTTACAAGGTCTAGAACCTTCTTTTGAGTTTTGAGTAGACTTCCCTTATAAAGTACTCAGAAAGTAGAAAAGGCCCCCACTCTCCATCGTTCTCTCATCCTCTATATATACTAGATATTTCCCCTTGACCAACGGTCCTTAACCAGTGTACTGTAATTTGTTGTTGACGCTTTTGGTCGACCTCTTCAAGCGCCGTGGGGTGTGCGTAAAGGTCTTCTGATGATTCGACCTCAGCCGTGGTCGAGTAGCTCGTCATTATGGTGCCTTGTAAATTATGATCACGGCTTAACCGTCTCCTCTCCGTTCCTTTTTAATATCATTCTCATATGGTCAGATTTTGACCCATACAGTTAGTCCCTTCTCCTGTTGGGCTCGCCCATGGGCGAGCACGATGGGCGGACCTAATCAATTCGAAAACTTTTGAGAAATCTGAGTGTTTTGGGCGGCATGTGAGCACTCTTAGCGGGGCGACGATGTGACATTTCGAGAGCTTCGTCACGCCAGCGTGTCAGTTGAAATGACACTAAGTTTGTTAGGTATCAATATGGCACACGTTCATCGTACGTCGCATAGTTTCCCGTGCCTCTCCCATTATTTTTCTGAAAAAAGTGGCGCTTCATTTCTCAAACCAGCGTAATTATGTCTCTATAAATGAGAGAATTTCTCATTCGAATGTAGCGTTTCCCAAATCATTCACAAGAAGATCCTAAAAGCATTTGTTCTTCTTCCCCAGTTCTTCATATATCTTTTTCTGTCGGCAATCCTTGTGGTTGTTATCTTTCTGTCTTTACATTCACAATTTGTATAATCATTCAAAGCGATGAACAATACCACTTCTAACCCTGACCGAGTTGTTGGTACTCCCATGCCGAAAAATGTCGTACCTTCTCTTGAAGAGGGATTGAGTTTGGCGGAGGATGAGGGTTTCCCGATGGTGGATGAGGGTTTCCCGATGGTGGATGAGGTGGTGCCTCGCTCGGGGAAGGCAAGGGATGACTTTAATAGTGTTTCTGAAGACGAGACTGTACATGTGCTTTCTATGATGGATGTCGTAGCGCTCTTGGCGTTCAAGTATAAATGGAGAATCCCTGAGCATATCAAAATCGTTCCAGCGGGTTCAGACATTGTGCACGTTCATCGCCCAGGATATTGCGCGTTCTATGCATATCCCTTTATCATTGGGTACATGATTCCCTTCCCCTTACTGGCGGCCGAATTCTGCCATTTCTACGAGGTTTTCCCGGCTCAGCTCACCCCGTACATCTACAAACGTTTCTTAATGTTTGTCAAATATGTGGAATTGGCCGACCGTGGGGTTTCTCTTCGACACCTGCTGCATCTCTTCGTCCCTAGTTTTCATAGGGGCACCATGCTGCATCTTCTCCACCGAGGTACTAAGAGCCTGGTGATTGGAATGGACGACAGAACCATCCGTCGCTTCTGGGAGAGCTTCTTCTATGTTCACATGGAACACATGGTGTCTAACCCCACTGGGTTCCATGAGACATGGAATTTTTCCCGTAGGCCTTACCTTCTTTTCCTTTTTTATAGCGTTTGTCGGTTGTTTTCCCTTAGTGGTCTCGTTGTTTATTTTGTTGTTACAGCCAAAGACTACCCCCTCCGTAAGTTGATGATATCCGCGAGTGGGTGAGCTCAGTTTTGCCTCACACGGTGGGAATTCACGCATGGGTGCCTTTCCACGAAATGTTTGGGCGCTAATCTTCCGTCGGTAAGTCGCCTTGTCTTGGTCTTGGTTACTTTGTCTTTTGTGTTTTTCTTTAACTTATATCTTTTCTTTGTCAGGTTTCTCGTCGATAGGTCGGAGAGGATCACAAAGAATGAGGGCTCCCGCCTTGCTTTCCGCCAGCCGGATATTGCGGCTAGGCCCGCACTGGTGGCAGCTGCGGACGAGGGCATCCAAAACCTGGCCATTCCGTAGATCACGATGGACACCTCGGCCCCCATGCTTCGTTCGACGGACGAGCTTTATCACAATGATGGAGATGAGCCCCATCGAAGAGGCATAGGGTAACGTCAGAGGGGATGTTCTTGGGTGAAGTACCTTCGAGGTTTGACCCAATTTCGGCGGTATCTGAAGCCGGAGGCGGTGTTAGCCAGAGAGTGGAGGTAACTCCTATTTTAGGCATGAAAAGGTCCGCTGTGGTACCAGGGCATAGTTTAGTTGCTTCTACAGTTACCCCGAGTGGACCATCAATGTCTCAGAAAGCTAGTGCCTCCTCTTCGCCTGGTGAGCGGTTGAAAGGAATGGTGGTGGATGACTATGAGTCCGATTCGAACATTGATCCTGAGGACATGAGTATGTTCGAAGAAGGCTTTACCGGAGTGGATGTGAGGGCGGGAGGCCCTTCCCGCATGCTCAAAATCTCGTCGGACTTCAACCTGTTAGAGGATACGGTGGATTTGGTTCCCCACTTCGACCTTCTCTGTTCTGCCGCCGAAAGTGGGTCTCTTCGTGAGATTAGCGACTCTAGTTTGTCCCACGGTGTGGTTGGGATAGCCTTGAGGGTGAGTTTCCTTTCGTTACTTTCCTCGTTTTGTATATTTCGCTTTTGCTGATTCTTCCTCTCCTTGTTTCGTTGTTTCCTTTTGTTCAAACTTACATGCTGGAGATTGAAAGTGTTCACAAGGCTGAGACGCGGACCGATGTCTTTTTGAAAATAGCCGCAAAGTATCACCTGTATCGCGACATGTGTCGTGAGATGCACGCGCAACTCAGGGCGGGTGGCAACGCTCGATCCCTCATGGAGGAGTTGGAGAAGAAGGACAAGCAACTGGTGCGGTCTATCCGCAAATATAGCGAGCTCGAGGGGCTGATCAGGGTTAAAGACGAGGAGCTCGAGGTGGGCAAGGGAGTTGCGTCGGAATGCGAGTACCTTCAGGCGTAGGTGTCGTCTTTACGAGTCAAACTTGAGAAGAATTCCACTAGAGTTGCTATTTTAAGTGCAGAGTGGTCGGAAAAGGTGGCTGACTTGGAGAGGAAAGTGGTCGAGTTAGAGAGGACCAAAGGGGCACGGGTGGCGGTTGTGGTGAGGGAGATGGCACTGGAAGATAGTGTTCGCCTCCTCCGGTCTGAGAGAGAAGCTGAGAGGGAGACTGCCACGACGAGGGAGGAAAGGTTCGAAGAGCGGATCGGTGTACTTGAGCGGGATGCCTCGAATCTTGGTGACCACGTAGTGGCTCTCGAAGCTGAGAAGACGTAGTTGCTGGCTCAGGACTCTCAATAATCCGCCCCTGGTGTTGTACCCCACCGCCTGTTTGAGATGTGGGTCCATGCTGAGGCCCAATGAGATATATATAAGGATTTTTGGACACCGGGGAGTGTCCCTAAGGCTACTTTTGAGAATGCTCGTGTGAAGGCGTGCGAGGCTCGTCTTGCCTGCGGCTATGATCCTGTGATGCCGGAGGCCGATGGGGGAACTAGGATTGAAGATAGTGTCTCCCCTGATGGTGATAGGGCTGCCGAGGACGATGGTGGGAATGTGGAAGAGTGAAATATTTGTAATCTTTTGGTGCCTGTTTTTTTCTTTTCTTTGGTGTTGCTTCGTCGTTGTAGTGTAGTATTTTTTGTGGCGCCTGTTTCGACCTCTTGTAAAATGCTGCAGGTATGTAGGTTTCGAATGAGATACAATTTGTCTTTGATTGTACGTCTCTGGCTCTTCTTTCCTTTTTTTTCTTTTATCCCTTTTTGGAAAGGGTCTTCAAACTCTCTCGTGATGAGTCCATGTCTTTAAATTGGGAATTTGGTGGGATCGAACCTTGCTATATTCGAGCGAGGTCTGATTTTTAGTTGATTCGAGCGATGTCGAATTTACTTTGGCGATTCGAGCGAGGTCGAATATACTTTGGCGACTCGATCGAGGTTGAATTTACTTGATTCGGGCAAGATCGAATCTTGCTTGATTCGAGCGAGGTCGAATTTACTTTGGTGATTCAAGCGAGGTCAAATTTACTTTGGCGATTCGATCGAGATCAAATTTACTTTGGCGATTCGATCGAGGTCGAATTTCTCTATAATTAAGCGAGGTCGAATCTTGCTTGATCCGAGCGAGGTTGAATCTTACTTGATTCGGGCGATATCCAATCTTGCTTGATTCGAGCGAGGTCGAATTTAATTTGGTGATTCGAGCGAGGTCGAATTTACTTAAGCAATTCGAGCGAGGTCAAATTTACTTTGACGATTAGATCGAGGTCGAATTTACTTAATTCGGGTGAGGTCAAATCTTACTTTATTCAGGTGAGGTCGAATCTTGATTGATTTGAGTGAGGTTGAATCTTTCTTGATTCGAGCGATGACGAATATTACTTTGGCGATTCGAGAAAGGTCGAATCTTGCTTGATTCGAGCAATGTCGAGTATTACTTTGGCGATTCGTGTGAGTTCGAATCTTTCTTGATTTGAGCGGGGTCGAATCTTACTTGATTCGAGCGATGTCGAATCTTACTTTGGCGATTCGATCGAGATGGAGTTTACTTTGGCAATTTGAGAGAGGTCAAATTTACTTTGGCGATTCAATCGAGGTCGAATTTCTTTACTCGAGCGAGGTAGAATCTTGCTTGATTCGAGCGAGGTCGAATCTTACTTGATTCGAGCTAGGTCGAATCTTACTTTGGCAATTCGATCGAGATCGAGTTTACTTTGGAGATTTGAGCAATGTCGAATTTACTTTGGTTATCCAATCGTGGTTGAATTTCTTTACTCGAGCGAGGTCAAATCTTTCTTGATTCGAGCGAGGTCGAATCTTACTTTGGTGACTCGAGTGAGGTCGAGTTTACTTTGGCGATTCGTGGGTTCAGTAGAGTGGTGTAAGAATATCGCGTGTTGCCTTCCTTTTATTGGAGAATTTCATTCATTGTTGCAGTTTAAGAATGCATTGGGGTGAATCCCTGTCTCTATCGTCCCTTCATCGCTCGTTCTATAGAGACCGTCGACGGGGCGGGCGATGAATTCGCTGCTTAGAAGTTCAGATGTGATTTGATGTATATGGTCGAGTGATTTGGCATTGCATCGTCATGGCGTGGCCTTTGCCCGCACACTCGAGAGGGCGTCCCTGTTCTTCGTTTCACTTATCTTCCTTGTAAGAGGAGTAGCAGGTTAGAGGTGTAAGGAATCATTTGTTACCTTGGTCGGTTGGTTGGCTGATGAACTGAGGGAGATTGGTCATTTTTCCCTCGCCGGTTGCACTTTTTAGACCTGCCGTCGGGTTCACATCTAGCCACGTCATTATTTGAGCTTGAGTGCCTCGTGGGTGGATGATCCGCTCTACCCGTTAGGACCTTGAGCTCGAGTCCCAGTTCGTTTCAGTCCCGAATGCGTCGAGATAACAGGAACATAAGTTAAACCACAAACGCATAGACGAAAAGTATTTTAATAGTAAGTTATACAACAAGCGTCGTCCCATATAGGAAGAGGTGAAGGTCGTATGTGCAGGGTGCTAAGCTGGAAGTGAGATTACGAATGCGCTTGATATGCAATAGTCACAGCCCCCTACGGAGTCTTGCGCTCGCAATGTGTCAAGGTTGTTGTTTTGGCGCAATGTAGGTGTTGCATAAAATCCAGACATAGCTCCAGTTTCGTGTAAGGATTTATCCTTGGTCGGTTTGGCATATCTAGAGGGAACTAAGGCTTTGGCTAGAAAATCCCCACAGACGACGCCAAATTGTTTTATCAAAAAAGTGTTAATCCATTCCTGAGACGAATTAGTAAGAGGAGAGGGGGTAAATCCCAGCCAAGAATAATTAAGTCTAGATCAAAGAATATTGATGGCGGAATATCTGATATGGTTAAGCTTGAGAACTCGCTAAGATTGTAAAAGATATCAAATGTAAACAATGGACTTACATTCTCAACACTACTACTCCACAATGTATGATAAAGAAGAATAAGAAGGCGCCCCATTAATGGCTAAGAAAATGTATCTTTATTGATTCCATGACGATGGTTACAAAGACCTGTTACAAGGTTTAGAACCTTCTTTTGAGTTTTAAGTAGACTTTCCTTAGAAAGTACTCAGAAAGTAGAAAAGGCCCCCACTCTCCATCGTTCTCTCATCCTCTTTATATACTAGATATTGCCCCTTGCCCAACGGTCCTTAACCAGTGTACTGTAATTTGCTATTGGCGCTTTTGGTCGACCTCTTCAAGCGCCGTGGGGTGTGCTACGCCGTAGAGGTCTTCTGATGATTCGACCTCAGCTGTGGCCGAGTAGCTCGTCATTATGGTTCCTTGTAATTTACGATCACGGCTTAACCGTCTCCTCACCATTCCTTTTTAATGTTATTCTCATATGGTCAGATTTCGACCCATACATTGGACAGCAGTGACGAAGTGACAATTGTATCATGTATGGCATCCTCTTCTGAGCATTTCCACTCTAATATAACAATATATTCTAATTCTATGCAGTACACGTTGATATTCTTGTTCTCCTAGCATATCACATAATGTATCCTTTATATTCTGTTAAGATTTTACCACAAATAAGGAGAAAAATGCAAAAATAAAGGATTAACTTGAATGAAAGAAGAAAGGAAGGGATTAAAAAGACCTCCCCCCCCCAAAAAAAAAAAGGAATCCTTGGCCAAAGAACTATCAGTAATCTGTATTGCTGTAAAATAAAATAATAAATTTTCTGAAAATATAGAAACAGTGAGAAATCCCATTAGCGCGGGCTTAACACGGCCGCGCTAGTGGGATTTATCTGGGACAGTAAGAAACCTCACTAGAGCGACCACTAGCACGTGCTGAGCGCGGGCGCCCTAGTCTAGGCGTCCTTAGTGTTATGTTTAGTTGCTTTAAAAAAATAATACAAGAATAAACCGAGCCCACTGAATACACAGTGTGTCCTTAAGAAAATTATTCCCCTCAAGTACCCGAGGCTTTGGAATATATCCTCCCAGGATAGAACGATTTAACTCACTAGCGTATCGGTACCAAAAACTCTGGTGATCGGCGAACCACTTGATGGTCGTAAAACACACTGGAATATTTTTGTGCAGAAGAAGAAGAAGATCAAAAAATTTAGTAAGTAAAGATTCTGGGATTCAAGGCATATTTATAGCCAATTTTGTACTGTTTCTGAAAAGGTTTTGTAACCTATCAGAATTTATGAAAACGTTTTGCAACCTTTCAGAACACCCATAGCTGTTGGAATAGGTGTGAAGACTGCGGGAAAATTAAAAACAGATTTAAAATAATTCGGGAAAGAAAAATGGACCGGACCTTTGTCTAAAAAGATTAATCAATCGATCGATCTTTGACCAAATCCAAATCCGAATCCGAAGCCGAAGCCGAGCCGAGCGAGCTTACACTTCACACTCACATAGGTGATTTCTAAACGTGTAATCCTAAAGACACACTATCTGGCCATATCCTTCCAGACTTAGCAAATCATTAAAAAGCTTTAAGCTTTATTGACTCATCAAAAAGCCTTAATGCTTTACCTTGATTTCTGAACATTGTCTTCATCACGAGAATGGGTTGAGTTATTTGACAATGTTGAACCATCATTCATGACTTTGTTTGATCTCTTTGAACTTAGCTATTGGGATCTCCAGTCTGCTAGGTAGAGTTACCGCCATGATGACTTGTCCTATGCTTTAACCCCATTCCCTTTGATGATATTTCAACTGTCTCTCTAGATAGGCCTTTTGTAAGTGGATCTGACACGTTATCTCTTGACTTTACGTACTCAATTGTGATAACACCACTAGAGAGTAGTTGTCTAACGGTATTATGTCTCCGTCGTATATGACGTGATTTTTTGTTATACATAGCTCTCCCTTCCCTCCCTATTGCCGCTTGACTATCACAATGTATACAAATAGGTGCCAAAGGTTTGCGCCAAAATGGAAAATCTTCCAAGAAATTCTGGAGCCATTCAACTTCTTCACCGGCCTTATCTAAAGCTATGAATTCAGATTCCATTATAGAACGGGCGATGCATGTTTGTTTGGATGATTTCCAAGACACTGCTACACCCCCAATTGTGAAACATATCCACTCGTGGATTTAACTTCAGATGATCTGGTGATCCAATTTGCATCACTTTATCCCTCGATCACGGAGGGATATTTGTGTAATGACCCGGTCTGTTGTTACGTAAAAACCTGCATTTAAATTAATTTTATTGACTTGTTATAAATTAGTCATTCTATTCTTGATGTGTTAGAGTTGATAGGCTTGAAATCAGAATGGTTAAATGAGAATTCAGTAACTTAGTCTTTAAAGATAGCCTTATAATGGGAAAAATTAATTGAGAGTTGACTTATTGGTAAACGACCTCGGAATGCGGATTTTATGGCTCGGATAGCTTCGTGAGGTGATTTGGGACTTAGGAGTGTGTTCGGAATATTTTTGTGATGTCCGGTGTAGAATTAGGCTTGAATTGGCGAAAGTTAGTTTTTGGCAATTTCCGGTCGGCAATGAAAAATAGGGTATCGGGGTTGGAATGGAATTCCGACAGTTGGGAAAGGCCGTAATGCCATTTTTGATGTGTCTGCAAAATTTCAAGTCAATCGGAGTTGTTCTGGATGGTTTCGGCATCATCGGTGGATTTTAGAAATTTCAAAGTTCTTAGGCTTGAATCCAATGTAAATTTGGTGTTTTGATGTTAGTTTTGGTGTTTTGAGAATGCAAATAAGTTTGAATGGTGTTATGGGATGTGTTGGTAACTTTGGTTGGGTGATTAACGGGCATTTTTGGCCTTGGGAATCTGCTGGAAAAAAAATCTGGTGTTCTGTTGCTGGTGTCCTTGTACGCGATCGCAGGGTTACATTCGTGATCGCGTAGTGCAAGTTGAGAGGGGAAGAATTTTTCTCTCTGCGATAGCATAGGTGAGTTCGTGATCGCAGAGGTTGAGCAGGTTGAACAGTGTGATCGCGTGAGGAGTGTAGCGATCGCGTAGGGATAAGGCAGGCACGTGGGGGCGAGGTCGATTGGTCTTCGCGATCGTGTGAGGAGAGCTGCGATTGCGTGGGGTTTGAGAGTGGTGCTATGCGACCGTGACAGGGAGTCCGTGATCGCGGTGAAGAAATCACTGGGCATAATTAATTAAACCCTTCTGCGACTTAACCCTTATTTTACACCATTCTTGTACGGGAAAAAGCTTTGGGACGAATTTTGAAGAGGGAAATCCTTGTTCTTCATAGAGGTAAGTATTTTGATTATTAAAACTCGATCGTGGATGATTATAGAACATAAAACCAGTGTAAATTCGTGAAAAAACAGTAGAAAAATGGGATTTTGGGGCTTGAGAATAAGAGACCTTTAAGGGTCGATTTGAGGGGTCAAACGGACTCCGATTTTGGTGTTCTTTATATGAACGGAATCGTGGGAGGATGAAGAACACTTTTCTGTAAAAATTTCTGGGTTTCGGGTGAATTTCGATATTTTCAATTGGAAATTGTTCCTTAAGCATATATTGATGATAAAAATCTGAACTTGGTAGATTTGGATCACGCGGAGGCCGAATTTAGAGGCAAGGTCATTGTGGAGTAGTGTATTAGCCGGTTTTGGGGTAAGTAACGCTTCTGAACTTGGAACTGAGGGTTCAAAACCCCAAATTATTTGATAATTGCTGTTAATTAAGGTGACTCACTTTCCAAGTGACGGGCATGCGGGCGTTTACTGAATATTTGTAGCCTGGCTTATCCCATGGCACTGTCTACTGGTTATCCCATATTGATATTGTACCGTGAAGGTAGTAATTACTTTGAACGAAATAGAAAACAGGCTAAGTATAAATGTTAAGGCTTCACGCAGATGGATTTAGACCAGAATGGTCGATTATTGCTGTCTCTATCTTTGATTATTGCTTTCATGTACTCAATCCTATTATAGTATACGTTTCATGCCTCAGCCTCGTAAGTTGCTAGTTTATTTTATACTATCATTGGTTTGGGCTGTATTGCATATGTTAGAGCATTCTAAGTGAGACTGGAAGGCACTGACTGAGTGAGGCTTGAAGCCTGGTTTTGAGACAGTTATGAGGTCGGACTACACACCGCAGCGATCCTGAAATCATACCTGCATTGTCTTGATATAGCGCTTGGGCTGGAAGGAGCCCCTCCGGAGTCTATACACCCCTAGTGAGCGCACAGAGATTTCGGAGATGGATTTCTCCGTGGTTGTTATGTTCCGGAGATGGATTTCTTCGTGGTTATAATGTTCCGGAGATGGATTTCTCCGTGAGGGCTGGATCAACCTTTTTCCCCAGTACTTAGTGACTGTGTCACTTGTGTTTATGTAATATCCGTGATGGACTTCCCTGGGCCTGAAGGCCGTATTCTAGTACTGAGTGGACCACCTTCTGAGAGCTTGATTAATGAGTACACATCATTCATGATTCTATATGCATTCATGCTAGTATGCAGGGTTACATACATATCTTGATACATCCTATTTATTTCCTGATATACTACTGTCATGTCCAATTTGTATACTGTTGTTTGAATTTTCGGAGGTTTAGTCCGTCACTACCTCTCAGCCCGTATGTTCCGGAGATGGATTTCTTCGTGGTTATAATGTTCCGGAGATGGATTTCTCCGTGAGGGCTGGATCAACCTTTTTCCCCAGTACTTAGTGACTGTGTCACTTGTGTTTATGTAATATCCGTGATGGACTTCCCTGGGCCTGAAGGCCGTATTCTAGTACTGAGTGGACCACCTTCTGAGAGCTTGATTAATGAGTACACATCATTCATGATTCTATATGCATTCATGCTAGTATGCAGGGTTACATACATATCTTGATACATCCTATTTATTTCCTGATATACTACTGTCATGTCCAATTTGTATACTGTTGTTTGAATTGTCGGAGGTTTAGTCCGTCACTATCTCTCAGCCCGTAGTTTGGTTTCGTTACTAGTGAGTTGGTGTACTCACGTTACCCCCTGCACCGTGTGTGCAGATCCAGGTACAGAGGAGTTCAGCTCGGGTCAGGGAGCACATCAGTTTCATCAGAGTTGACGAGGTAGCAACTGGCGACTGTGATCTCGTCTTCTCTTTCCTTTCTACCCGTCACATTTATTTTCAGACTATGTTAGTCATTTCTTTTGATTTTATTTAGTATTAGCAGCTCATGACTGTGTGACACTGGATCCGGGCTTTGTAGGATTTGGTCTTTTAAATTTATTAAACTGGTTTACCCAAAATACTGGATTTATTATTATTGTTATTGATTTCAGAATTTGCTAAAAAAGGGCTTTTTATGGGAATTGTATTTAGTTAGATAAAATGAGTGGCTTGCCTGGTTCCATGACAGGCGCCATCACGACTCTGGAAATTGGTCGTGACAAGTTCTTATAATGCAAAGCAGAATTTTGGGTATGTTTCAGATACCCCAAAACTCGTTTCATTGCCATCCAATGTATTTGATTGGGATTACTTGTAAATCGACTCAGTTTGCTAATAGCACATGCTATATCTGGTCGCGTACAATTCATTATATACATCAAACTTCCCAATACTCTTGCATAGTCCAGTTGTGAGTCACTTTCACCTTCATTCTTTTGAAGTGCATAACTCACGTCAATTGGAGTCTTGGCAATTTTGAAATCCAAATACTTGAACTTGTCAAGTACCTTTTCAATGTAGTGAGACTGTGATAATGCTAGACCTTGTGGAGTCTTGTGAATTCTGATTCCTAAGATCACATCAGCAACTCCTAAGTCTTTCATATCGAATTTGCTAGCCAACATGCGCTTTGTAGCATTTATATCTGACATGCTTTTTCTCATTATCAACATGTCATCAACATATAAACAAATAATGACTTCATGACCCGGAGTGTTTTTAATGTAAACACATTTGTCGCACTCATTGATTTTAAACTCACTTGCCAACATTGTTTGATCAAATTTTGCATGCCATTGTTTGGGTGCTTGTTTAAGTCAATAAAGCGACTTAACAAGTTTTCACACTTTCGTTTCTTTACCAGGAACCACAAAACCCTCAGGTTGTTCCATGTAAATCTCTTCCTCCAATTCTCCATTTAAGAATGTTGTTTTAACATCCATTTGATGGATTTCAAGACCATACACGGCTGCTAATGCCACTAGCATCCTAATAGATGTTATCCTCGTTACTGATGAGTAAGTGTCAAAGTAATCAAGGCCTTCCTTTTGTCTATAAGCTTTGACAACAAGTCTTGCCTTATATTTGTTAATAGTGTCATCAGCTTTCATTTTCCATTTAAAGATCCATTTCGAACCTAAAGGCTTATTTCCAGGAGGAAAATCAACCAGTTCCCATGTATGGTTATCCAAAATTGATTGAATCTCACTATTGACTGCCTCTTTTCAAAACACCAAATCAAAAGACGACATAGCTGCTTTAAGAGTTTGAGGTTCATTTTCACGCAAGAATGTCACAAAATCTGGTCCAAAGAAAGTAGATGTTCTTTGACGTTTGCTACGCCTTGTATCTTCTACACTTGGAGTACTTTCCTTTGGTTCTTCCCGAGGTCGTTTAGGTCTTTCACATAACGACTCACATTCAGTTTTATACGGATAAATGCTTTCAAAGAATTCAGCATTATGTGATTCCATTACCGTATTAATATGAATCTCGGGATTATCGGATTTATGGACCAAAAACCAACATGCTTTACTGTTTGTAGCATATCCAATGAAAACACAATCTACTATTTTTGGTCCAGTTTTAACCTTTTCAGGTAAAGGAACTTGTACCTTTGCTAGACACCCCATACACTGAGAAATATTTCAAGTTATGTTTTCTTCCTTTCCACTTTTCATATGGAATAGATTGTGTTTTGCTGTGGGGTACTCTGTTGAGTATTCAGTTAGCTGTAAGGATAGCTTCCCCCCACAAACTCTGCGGTAATCCGGAACTTATTAGTAAAGAATTCATCATTTTCTTTAATGTCTGATTTTTTCTTTCCGCAATTCCGTTGGATTGAAGTGTGTAAGGTGCAGTAGTTTGATGGATAATTCCATATTCAAAACATATTTCTGCAATCGGAGAATCATATTCTCCACCTCTATCACTTCTAATCATTTTGATCTTTTTATTCAATTGATTCTATACTTCATTCTTGTATTTATTAAATGCTTCAATTGCTTCATCATTACTATTAAGAAAATAAACATAACAATATCGAGTGCAGTCGTCAATAAAAGTAATACAATAATTTTTCCCACCTCGAGATGGTGTCGACTTCATATCGCAAATGTCAGTATAAATTAAGTCTAAAGGATTTGAATTCCTTTCAACAGACTTATAAGGATGTTTTACAAACATAGATTCAACACATATTTGACATTTCGATTTATTACACTCGANACTTCATATCGCAAATGTCAGTATGAATTAAGTCTAAAGGATTTGAATTCCTTTCAACAGACTTATAAGGATGTTTTACAAACTTAGATTCAACACATATTTGACATTTCGATTTATTACACTCGAATTTAGGCAATACTTCTAAATTAATTAACTTCCGAAAGGTTTTATAATTTACATGTCCTAAACGAATATGCCGTAAATCATTTGACTCCAGCAAATAAGAAGAAGCTGAAATTTTATTCATACTATCAACAACCATTACATTGAGTTTGAAAAGAACCTCCGTGAGGTAGCCTTTTCCAATATACATTTCATTCTTGCTCATAACAACTTTATTAGAGACAAATACACATTTGAATCCATTCTTCACAAGTAAAGAAGTAGAAACTAAATTCTTCCTAATAGTAGGAACATGAAGAACGTTGTTGAGCGTTAACACCTTGTCGAAAGTCGTCTTTAAGAATATCTTCCCATAACCTTCAATCTTGGCTGTTGAATTATTTTCCATGGGAATCTCTTCTTCGGGACCAGCAGTAGAGTAAGTCGTAAATTCTTCTTTGAAAGCACAAACATGTCAAGTGGCTCCGGAGTCAATCCACCACTCCTTCGAATTTCCAACTAAGTTGCATTCCGAAAGCATTGCACAAAGATCATCAATGTCATCATTCTTCTCCACTATGTTGGCCTGTCCCTTCTTCTTGTCCTTTTACGGGAGACGACAATCAGGGGATTTGTGACCAACTCTTCCACAATTGTGGCAGTTGCCCTTGAATTTCTTTTTGTTCTGCTCCTTAGTCTGTCCAGAAGATCTCTTCCTCTTCTTACTTTTTGGAGCAGTAACCTCAACGATATTAGCTCCCATGATCGTTGAATTTCCACGAGACTTATTCTCGGCTGTTTTGTTGCCTTCCTCAATCTTGAGACGAATCACAAGATCTTCCAACTTTATTTCTTTACGCTTGTGCTTAAGATAGTTCTTGAAATCTCTCCACGAATGAGGCAACTTTTCAATCATTGAAGCCACTTGAAATGCTTCATTCACGACCATACCTTCTGCAATAAGGTCGTGAAAAATAAGTTGAAGCTCCTGAACTTGGGTTCCCACAATTTTGCTGTCTATCATTTTATAGTCTAGAAACTTGGCAACCACAAATTTCTTCAAGCATGCATATTCCGTCTTGTACTTCTTCTCAAGTGCGTCCCATAATTCTTTCTAAGTATTCATCGCACTGTACACATTGTACAAGTCATCCTCTTAAGTGCTTAGGATATAGCCTTTGCAAAGAAAATCTGCCTGCTTCCATGCTTCAACAATCATGAACTTCTCGTTGTCCGGCATGTCCGCAACATGCACTGGAGGTTCTTCACTAGTGAATTTCTGCATACCAAGTGTGGTAAGCTAGAAGAACACACTTTGCTTCCATCCTTTGAAGTTGGCTCTAGAAAATTTCTCCGATTTTTCTGCCAGTGGAACAACAGTCCGGCTTGACGAGGCTATCGTCGTTGCCGCAACAGTCGTAGAAGAATTTCCGTTATCAATTGCCATTTCTCACTCTCAACAACAGAAGACTTCAATCAATGGCAAAACCAGAATAGTAAACAATACTGTAATCAACAATAAACAATATGTATAATAAGTAAAAATCGAAGTTTTTATATACTGTTTCACATAAAACGATGAAGTTTTTATGTTCTTCAAATCGTTTTCTGAATTTCAAAACTCTGATGAAGTTTTTTTTATCTTCAAATCAGAATAATAAAATTCAGAAGGAGTAGAAAACACACAGGTTTTAATCTCCACAAACAGAATATAGAAAAAAATAGTAATTTCCTTAAGATTGTTAGTAATCTGTATTGCTGTAAAATAAAATAATAATTTTTTTGAAAATATAGAAACAGTGAGAAACCTCACTAGCGCGGGCTCTAGCACGGGCTTAGCACCGCCGCACTAGTAGGATTTATCTGGGACAGTAAGAAACATGACTAGCGCGACCACTAGCGCATGCTGAGCGCGGGCGCGCTAGTCCAGGCGTCCTCAGTGTTATGTTTATTTGCTTAAAAAATAATAATACAAGAATAAACCAAGCCCACTGAATACACAGTGTGTCCTTAAGGAAATTATTCCCCTCAAGTACCCGACGTTTTGGAATATATCCTCCCAGGATAGAACGATTTAACTCACCAACATATCGGTACCAAAAATTCCGGTGATCGGCAAACCACTTGATGGTCATAAAACACACTGGAATATTTTTGTGCAGAAGAAGAAGAAGAAGAAGACCAGAAAATTTAGTAAGTAAAGATTCTGAGATTCAAGGCATATTTATAGCTAATTTCGTACTGTTTCTGAAAAGGTTTTGCAAACTTTCAGAATTTCTAAAAAGGTTTTGCATTCTTTCAGAACAGTCATAGCTGTTGGAACAGGTGTGAAGATTGCAGGAAAATTAAAAACGGATTTAAAATAATCCGGGAAAGAAAAACGGACCAGACCTTTGTCATCAATCGTTGACCGAGGCCTAGCCGAGCAAGCGACGACGACGACGGCTTGAGGCTTGCCTTCTTCTCAACTCTTTAAGAGTTAGAAGAAGAGCTTTTCTATATATACACATAGATTTTCTTTCCTTCTTCCAATGAGGGACAAAGTGCACTAATTCAAAATTTCACTTCCCTCTATTTCTTTTCCCACCATTTTCTATTCACTCTCTTTAAACTACACCAAGCTTAAAATTAAGCTACACTAAGCTTAAAGACCAACAAGAACGGCTTATTACACATCACCTTACTTATGACCATAATATAGAAGATCACACTAGCAATATTCGCAAACCAAAAATAAATAACTCTTAACTATATCGTAATTGGGTACTTCAGTAAACTTGAGAATCTTGAGAATTGTATTGTGTGTCTTCGACAATATTTATATACTCCTAGATAGTAATTGGGTACTTTAGTAAACTATATCGTAAATACTGAACAATCAAAAAACAATCCAGGAGTGTATTCAAAAGTAGGTAATACGATATTGATCATTATACAATTTACTACATTTAAAAAGTCACATTTGATTTGAGACGGTGCATACGTTTGATACTAGAGATTTGATAAATGATTTAGGAAAGAAAAACTAACATTCAGGAAATTGTTTTTAAAAAATATATTGCATATAACATCCAGAAAACTGAACAGCATTTACATAAGAAAAGTATGACCCTTGTTGTACAAAAAATGTGTGTCACAATCTGCAAGTATGTAGTGGATATGTATAGAGCTGGTTTGCCAAATTGAAAAAAATTAACCAATTGAGAAGTTAATAACAGTCTACCTGCTGGACGAGATAATGTACTAAAGCTATTTTGTAAATTAACACAGACTAAGTTTCCTCTTTCAATATAAGAAGGATTGAGAAACACCACCAGTCGCCTTTGTTAGAGAGCTTTTTACCTTCAATGTGAAATTTTTCGGCGCGAATCCGGATTAATCGAACCCCTATATGAATACCAAATATCGAATGAGAAATCAAAAAAAGAGAAACACCACCATAATTTTGGTTCAAGCAAAAGAGTATCACAAGAAGCCGAATTCTTATAATCCAGCATGAGCACAATTATGTAAAAACAAAATGGATATCTCTAGTTCAGATTGAGATAGCTCAAAACTATACTTTTGCACTAGAGCCTGTGGAGTAAGGAAGTGATAGTTTTTATGCGTCCATCAAACTGTAGAGATACCTGGTCCTCTACTAGTTCCCACAAAGGAGTACACTAAAAAGCAAGTAAAAGAGATAAGGGATTTTTACGTGGAAAAATCCCACTCAAGGGGACAAAAACCACGACCTACACTTGTAGGATTTCAACTTCACTAACTTGTAATCTAAACTATTACAAGTCACTTTGTAATGTACTTCTTACAAAGACTTCAACTCACTAACTTATAATCACTATTACAAGCCACTTTGTCACTCTCTAGTTACAAAGACTTTTCACTTGTGACTACACTAGTCACTACAGAAACACAAAACGTTTATGTTGGGAGATTCCTAACATGATGCTTCTACAAAAGCGAGTAGGATAAAATGAAAACAAAATGCAAGATTACAACCCAACTAAGGACATTAACGATACAAGGTGGAACTGTTCCTTCTTAGTGGAGTTATCTTCTTGCTCTTGAAAGCACTTGAATCTTCAATGCTAGAGACCACTTTAATGCTTGAGAGAATGTTCTTAGTAATTGCTCAAGTGAATATTCTTGTTTTCTTCAAACAATATATTAAAGGCCTTGGCACATTCCAAGGAGGATGTCCCATATCTTGAGAGTACACTTCACAACCAATGGGAAGTGACTGTTGCACTGTTACTGCACCTGTAGCGTGTACAGTTGCAGGCAGTCACTTTTCTGCCACAACTTTTTACAGTTGTAGAGTTGACATATAATATTGTCTGGGAGTATGTCAAGGGATCAGGTCCCTCAGTTGTTCCTTTATCCGCTCAACAGTGCATTGTCCAGAATTCTTTGAGTTAAATCTGACTGGTTGTGCTGTCTACAGATCAGGTCCTTTATCTGGTTCTTCATATAAAAGTTTGTTAGATCATCAAAACAGAATACAGCCCATCAATTTCCCTCTTTTTGATGATGACAAACTTTTATAATTGGATAGCAGTTATATATGCTAACATCAGTAGATCATAACAAATGAGTGACCAGGTTCTCAAAGTGTTCCCCGTGTCTATGTGCTTCCCCCTTAATCCCTGATATCATTTTTAAAATGTGCCCAATTGTCCCCTAAACTTCCCCCTTTTGGCATCATAAAAAGGCATAAACAGGCACAAAGCATAAATAAGTCCAATAAAGTTAAATCATGCCCCTTATGTGCACACAACATGATAGAAAACAGAATAAGAAGGCAAAAAAGCATTGATGAGAACATAAAAAGACTGATTTCATTCATTAAAAGCTTGAAAGAATAGAGAAGTCTTTGCTTGAACGAGCAAAGGACTTCTTTTGGATTTTGCAACAGGAGCAGCCAGGTGTTATCCAATCCCAATCGCAAAAAAAAAAACAAAAAAAAGCAAAAACACTGGTAACCATATCAGAGCAGAGATAGATTATAGAAGACAAGGCCTAGGGGACACTAGAGAAGGAAGGCTTGGAGGAGGAAGCAATGAGAGTCTGGAGAACCAGGTCCATGAGAGCATTGGAAGAGGACTGTTCCTCGAGTAGTTTCTCCTTTAGGTTCTCAACCTGTTGCCGCAGCTCACAGTTATCTTTGGTTAAGAGGGAAATTTCTTTATTTGAGGAGCTACTAGAACCAGGTCCCTCACCAGCTTGGCTTGACTGAACCTCCAGAATGGCAATCTGAGCCTTCAATCGCTTAATCACATCATTGGCAGCATTCAGAGCATTGATTAGTTGTGATATGGTAGAAGTGTTGCCCCCATCCTTCTCAGAACACTCACATTCTTCAAGGGTTAATTTAGAAAAGCTTTGCTTGCGAGTCCCTACCCGGGGATTGTTGAGTGGTACCTTAAATTGTCCAAAGACCCGGGTATGTAAAAAACCATAGGGAAGCCCGTGATTCCCATCATTGACCGTGAAAACCTTATCCATATGAGTAATCATTAGCGCAGGTAGGTTGGCTGGCTTGAACTGGTCAAGAGATTCCATTAAAATCAGATCATCACGGGAAGCAATAGAACGCCTCTCAGCACGGGGAAGAATGACCTTATTTACCAGCTCAAAAAGAAGCTGATAAAGAGGGAGCATGGCCTTCTTGTGAACCCGTTCCCCCTGCTGAATTATCCCCGGCTTAACTATAGCTCGCCTAAAGTCTCCCTCACAAGCATACTTATCTGGATCCACAGAAGACAACCCTGTTGATGGAACATTCACGATTGTCCCCAGAGAAGCATCATCAAAGACAATATCGACACCGTTCCCTAACACACACACATGGCCCTCAGTAGGAGTAAATAGGGTTGCATAGAAATCCTGCACAACTTCCTCTTACACCTTGGGCCCACTCACATTAAACAGATGTTCCCATTTCTAAAATTCAACCATATCCAGGAGTTGACTCATCCCAGCCATTTCGAGAATCTCAGGGTCAAACGTGCGACCCCACAGCACTCTTTGATTACGAACATTTTCCTGCCACTTTCCATTGTTGCTTGGTACGGTCTTTATAGAACCAGGTCCTCCCACAGTTGCTATCTCCCTTTTTCGTTTACCCGTCACTTTCACAGACTTCCCTTTGACACTAGTTGTAGACACTGTTTTCTTTTCACTTGCTTCTCCAACCTCCTTCTTCTTAGACTTCTCATCACTTTTTGGGGGTGACATAGTCTTTTTCTTCTCTCCACCACCAGACACAGACCTCTTCCTTCCTACTAAGGAACTAGGTTCCTCGGTAGTTTCTTCCTATACTTCAACAACCGAAATGGCTTTATCCACTACCACCTGACCTTCCTTCACCAACCTCCTCTTCTTCTGCTTACTGCTCTTCTTACTTTTCTCAAGAGCCAAATCAATAGCCTCTTTCTTCTGTAACCTGGTGGATGGATGCTTCATAGAGATTTCTGGAGTACTCGCCCTCTGACGGAGTTTAAAATGAGCACTCAAAACCATTTCGTCCTCATCATCTTCATTCATGGGCTCAATAAGTGGAGGGATGGACTCGAGAGGAGGAGTATAAAAGATTTTTTCTTGGGGGATATTGGAAGGAGGGGAACCAGGTTCCTCACTGGGTTTGTCAGGAACAGACTCATGTCGAGGAGACTCAAATAGGACCATGGTCCCCTCATCCTCTAAAAAAGATGATGTTGCTCCCTGAGTTTCAGGAAGAAAAAGCACCTTTAGAGGGGGGATTCTCAGAGGCAATGGCCATTATGTTTTCGGCCGCCTCTTTTATTAGAGACTCCATGGGAGCCGTGGAATTGAGAAGAGAGGAGTTGATGTACTTGTCAAGGTATTCCTTTGAAGCTTCAGAAACTTGAGAAGCTTCAATGGTTAAAGGTTATGTTGGTGGTATAGATGAGAAATGGGGTACAATGGTTGTTTCTATTGTCTAGGGTTTTCTGTGGTGATTCAGCTGAAAGGGGAAAAGTAAGAGGTGCTTCTGGAACTGGAGGCTCTTTGGGTGTTTCTGAAACAAGTGAGAGTGAAGAGGAAGTAGGAGTGGAGATGACGACCTCTGGATGAGAGGAGGTTTTATCCTCCGCTGAGACAGTGTTGGATTCAGAGGTAGGGAGGAGAGAAGGTTCGTTTGTAGCGGCCATTGTTGATGGTTGTAGAAAAGCTTCAGAGATAGAGAAGTATTTTTTCAGGAGAAGGAGAGAGTGAGAGAAGATGTGTGAGGAGTGTTTAGGGATGAATGAGTGTTATAGGCGAGTGGAGTAATGAGGGAGAAGAGGAACAGGTTCAAAAGGCGGTAGGTGTTTTGGGAAAAGGGAATGTGCAGAGGGAGTTGAAAGGGTGGAGTGATAGACGTGGTTTCTGAAAAGGCACACGATGTGGCAGCAGTAATTAATGCAGTTGCTTTTTGAAAAAGAGAGAGAACACACATAACTACTAACCTGTGGTACCGGGACCAGGTCCCGTACCTTTTTTTTCTTGTAAAAAGATTGCTCAGTCTCTTTTTTTTGTTCTACAATGCCATTCCTTTAAATTCTGTAATCATCATGCGTGTCTAACTGCAACGATCTTGATGTGAGTTAGACTTCATCAGAAAACACTTTAGCTATCTGTGCCTGAGTATGATATTCATAGTAGGGGAACCGGGTCTCTAATTAGGTCTCAGCAACCCCAGTGCCATTCTATTTTTCTCAAAATGTTCCCTGTCTGGTGCCTTGGTAAAGATATCTGCAATCTGATCTTCAGTGCAGCAAAACTTCATGCAGATGTGCCCTTTTTTAACATTGTCTCTGAGGAAGTGATGTCTCACATCAATATGCTTAGTTCTCTTGTGTTGCACCGGGTTCTTTGACATGTTGATAGCACTTGTGTTGTCACATAGAAGTGGTATGCTGTCAATACACACTCCAAAATCCTCTAGTTATTGTTTGATCCACACCAGCTGAGCACAGCAGGATGCAGCTGCAACATATTCTGCTTCAACTGTGGACAAGGTCACTGAGTTCTGCTTCCTTGTAACCCAAGAGATTAGGCAAGATCCAAGGAAATTAGTGAAGTACTCTTCCTGTCCACCAGATAACCTACATAATCAGCGTCAGCATAACCAACAAGATTGAAATTGTCACTTGAGGGATAGTATAGGACTAGTTCCTGTGTGCCCTTGACATAGCGTAGAATTCTTTTAGCAGCCTTTAGATGAGACTCCTTGGGATTGGATTGAAACCTTTCACGTAATCCTACACTGAACACAATGTATGGCCTGCTTGTAGTGAGATAGAGTAGAGAGCCAATGATTCCCCTGTACATTGTTTGATTCACAGGAGAGCCAGATTCATCCATGTCAAGTTTGGTAGCCACTGCAATGGGTGTATCAATCACCTTTGAATTTTCCATGTCAAACCTCTTGAGCAGCTCCTTGATGTATTTCTGGTGACTGTTGCATGTTCCTTTTGTGGATTGTTTCGCTTGAACACCCAGGAAGAAGTTCAGTTCCCCCATCATGATCATCTCAAACTCACTACCCATAAGCATTGCAAATTCCTTACACAGTGCGTGCTGTAGCCCCAAAAATAATGTCATCCACACATACCTGTACAATAAGAAGGTTCCTTCCCCATTTCTTCATAAATAAGGTGTTGTCAATCTTTCCTCGAGTGAAACTTGGATAACCTTTCATACCAAGCTCTGGGGGCTTGCTTCAAACCATACAGAGCTTTTTCCAATTTGAAGACATACTCTGGGTGAGCATGACTTTCAAACCCAGAGGGTTACTTGACATATACTTCTTCCTTGAGATATCCATTCAGGAATGCACTCTTCACATCCATTTGGAATAAAGTGAATTCCATATGAGATGCAAAGGCAATGAGAATCTGAATGGCTTCCATACGAGCAACAGGAGCAAAAGTTTCATCATAATCAATTCCTTCCTCTTGATTATAACCCTGAACTACAAGTCTTGCTTTATTTCTGGTAGTTTTCCCATTTTCATCCAGCTTGTTCCTGAACACCCACCTGGTTCCTATGATGGTTCTGTCTGAGGGTCGAGGTACCAGATGCCATACTTTGTTTCTTTCAAACTGATGAAGTTCTTCCTGTATAACAATGATCCAACCTACATCCTTCAGAGTTTCCTTGATATTTTTGGGTTCTAATTGGGATAAAAAGGCTGAGAAGGCTAGGGAATTTCTGGTTTTGGATCTGGTTTGAATTCCAGAATCAAGGGGAGTGATTATGTTATCAAGAGGATGAGAACTTTTATGTTTCCAATTTGGGACCTGAATTTGATTGGTGGAAGAACTTGGTAAATTAGAGGAGTTTCCCTATGCTGCTTGTTGTACTATCTGGGGAGTACCTTCCACAGCATCTCCAACTCTTTCTGCAGCTTCTGTGGGAGAGATTGGGGTACCTGGTTCCTTCTGTGAACTGGAGGAAGAGATTGAATTGCCTTCATTCATCTGCTTGGCTTGACTCATCATGTCAGCCTTGCCATTTGAGACATTAGAGATCTCTCCAGGAACCAAGAGTGGTTGATTGTCTTGATCATCACCATTTTCGTCCTTGTTTGAGTAAGGAGTATCATTAAAGAGCACATGAACACTCTCTTCTACACATTGTGTTCTCTTGTTGTACACTTTGTATGCTTTGCTTTGAGAAGAGTATCCCAAAAATATTCCTTCATCACTTTTGGCATCGAACTTTCCTAGTTGATCATTCCTATTCTTTAGAACATAGCACTTGCAACCAAAGGATTTCAGATGGGTTATTTTTGGATTTCTTCCATTGAGTAGTTCATAAGGAGTCTTGTTCAGGAAGGACCTGGTCATGCACCTGTTCACCAAGTAGCAGGCAGTGTTGATTGCTTCTGCCTAGAAGTTCTTAGCAATCTACTATCAATGAGCATTGTTCGAGCTATATCTTCCAGGGTTCTGTTCTTCCTTTCCACTACTCCATTTTGCTGAGGAGTCCTAGGGACTGAGAAGTTATGTGTGATTCCATTTTCAGTGAAAAGCTCATCAAATTTTGCATTATCAAATTCGGCTCCATGGTCGGATCTAATGCAAGCTACTTTCAAGTCCAACTTCACTTGGATTTTCTTGACAAAAGCCACAAATACTTCAAATGTCTCATCTTTTGTTATAAGAAATAATGTCCACGTGAATCTTGAGTAATCATCCACAATCACAAAAATATACTTATTTCCACCTCTGTTTGGAATTCTCATGGGCCCACATAAATCCACATGAAGTAGTTCAAGAGGCCTGGATGTACTGACATCTTTCTAAGGCTTAAAAGATGATCTCACATGTTTTCCTTTAGAGCACGCATCACATAATATGTGCTCCTTGAACTTGGAGTTTGGCAGAACATGAACCAGGTCCTTCTTTATCAGCTTGTTCAGGAGGGAAAAGCTGGCATGACCCAACCTTATATTCCAAAGCTCTGCATCATCATCAACTGCTTTCAAGCAATTTACTTCACCAACTTCCAATGATTCAAAATCAGCAACATAGATGTTTTTGTGTCTCTTGGCTATCAACACCATTTCTCCGGTTACTAGGCTAGTAACAGTGCACACTTTGGATAAAAACTCCACTTTGTTTCCTTTATCACAAATTTGAGAGACACTCAATAAGCTATATTTCAAGCCATTCACATAGTACACATTTTTGATTGAGTGCTCCAGAGACTTTCCAACTCTTCCAACACCAAGGATGTATCCCTTTTTTCCATTGCCAAAGGATACATCCCCTCCCTGCAGGGCTTTCAATGAGAGAAAATCCATAGTGTTTCCAGTCATATGCTTTGCGCATCCGCTGTCCATGATCCATTGTAGTCCAGTTCATCTCACTGATCCCTGCACAATTAAATCATAGTTAGATTTAGAAACCCAAACAAGTTTGGATCCCTTGTAGTTAGGAAAGGGATGAATAAGAATTCTTCTAGTCCATGCCGGCAGGAATTGATATTTCTTACTGGGACCTGGGACCTGCTTTGTATTCCTCTTGCCGGCAAACATCTTGTTTTTCTGGACTGATTGATCCTTGGCTGGGCAACTTTCCTTGAAGTTCCCGTTATTTCCACAATGGGTACAAAGCTAATTGTCTGAGACTGTGACATATTTGATGTGTGGGTTGTAGGGAGTTTTCTCCTTTTGAAACCCGATCCCCTTCCTGTTTCCACTGTTATTGAAGTACATGGCAATGACAGCATCCAAGGACTAGGTCCAATTCAATAATTTTTTAAGATCAGATTTTATTTTGCTCACTTCAGCTCACAACTCCCTATTTTTCGCAACCTCACTGCACAGACTCGTTTTGGCCTCATTCAGTTCCTTTTCAAGCCGGATATATTTTTCACTGGCTATTTCCTTTCCTTTATCCACACTTGAGGAACCAGGTTCTTGTCTTAGTCCCTGAATGGTTTCCTCTAAATCTGTGATTACTACTAGAAGGTCATTTCTCTCCTCCTCAACAACATCAATCTTCACACTCAGGCTAACATTTTCGTTGCTCAGATTCTCCACTTTTTCTTTCAGATCTACCACTAATACAATTAGATCATCTCTCTCACTTTCTACCTTTCTTGTTTTTTCTTCTATTACTTCCTTTTCTTTTTCAAGATTTTTTATGGTATCATGAAGGTATACAACCACCACCATTATGTCATCTCTCTCATTCTCAACACAGTTGATTTTACACATTAGACTCTTTCTCTCTTTCAAGATTACCTATAGTTTCTTTAAAGTCTACCACACACACAATTAGATCATCTCTAGTTTGTTCTACTTCACCTAGTTCTATGGTCAATGAATCCTTATCTTCAATTAAGCTGTAATAAGTATAATGAGAACATTTGACAATGACATTAATTTTTTAGGAGAATAGGGCTTCAGATTTCTCTGAACATCCCTGAAGTTTACCTCATATGTGTCATCTTCTTCTTCTTCATCAGATTGAGCCATAAGAGCAAACAATGAGTCATACTCCCTAGCCTTGTTCTCAACTGCCATCATAGAGCTGTTTTCTGCTTCAGGTTCCTCCTCTGATTCGCTTGATGAATCTCCCCATGCGGAAAGAGCCTGCTTCACAACGTTGTCAGCTGCGCTTTTTCTGCTGAATCTTTTGTTAGGAACCTGGTTCCTCTTTGCAGCTTTGTCAGTGTTGTGCTTGTAGGTGTCTTGATTCAGGAACGGGCAGTCTTTTATGAAATGTCCGGGCTTACCACATTTATGACATAAGTCATAGTTTCTAGGCTTGCTTGAGCTGCCTCTTTTTGGTATTCCTCCATTCCTTTGAACCATTTTCTGGAATCTCTTGGTGATATAGGCCATGTCATTGTCCTCTTCGCTTGACTCATGCTTTTCAGATTGAAGAACCAGGTTCTTCTCCTTCTTCGGTTCTCTTCTTTCACTGTCTTTTTTACTTTTCATCTCATATGTTTTCAAGTTTCCGATCAACTCATACATTGTTAGAGTCTGCAAATACTTTGCTTCAGTGATAGCATTGACTTTGCTTTCCCAGGATCTTGGCAGAAAACTCAAGATCTTTCGCACTAGCTTGTTCCTAGGAATGACTTCTCCTAGAGAGTGAAGCATATTGATAATGGAGGTGAATCTAGTATGCATATCCTGTATAGATTCATCGTCCTTTATCCTGAATCATACTCAGTAGTGAGCATATCGATTTTGAACTGTTTCACTTGCGTCGTTCCTTCATGAGCTGTCTGCAAAGCTTCCCAAATCTCTTTGGCTGATTGACATTCAGAGATCCTATTGTACTCATCAGGTCCTATACCGCACACTAGAATTTTTTTTGCACGAAAATTATTTTCAACTTCCTTCCTGTCAGCATCGTTGTAGTCCTTCCTGGTTTTTGGAACCAGCAGACCAGCCTCTCCTTCCCTGTGCATAGGAACATGAGGACCATCACAGATGATGTCCCAGAACTCAAAATCTTCAGCCATTATGAAGTCATGCATACGGGTCTTCCACCACCCATAGTACTGACCGTTGAATCTAGGAGGTCGATATGTTGATTGTCCTTCTTCGAAGTTTGGTGGAGCAGCCATTACAGATCCTTTCTAGGTGTTAACCATTTAGAAAGAGCCTTCTCTGATACCAAGTGATAGTTTTTATGAGTCCACCAAACTGTAGAGATACCTGGTCCTCTACTAGTTCCCACACAGGAGTACACTAAAAAGCAAGTAAAAGAGACAAGGGATTTTAACGTGGAAAAATCCCACTCAAGGGGACAACGACCTACACTTGTAGGATTTCAACTTCACTAACTTGTAATCACTATTACAAGCCACTTTGTCGCTCTCTAGTTACAAAGACTTTTCACTTGTGACTACACTAGTCACTACAGAAACACTAGAGGTTTATATTGAGAGATTCCTAACACGATGCTTCTACAAAAGCGAGTAAGATACAATGAAAAAAAAAATGCAAGATTACAACTCAACTAAGGACACTAACGACACAAGGTGGAATTGGTCATTCTTAGTGGAGTTAGTCTTCTTGCTCTTGAAAACACTTGAATCTTCAATGCTAGAGACCACTTTAATGCTTGAGAGAATGTTATTAGTAATTGCTCAAGTGAATATTCTTGTTTGTATTCAAACAAGATATTACAGGCCTTGGCACATTCCAAGGAGGATGTCCCATATCTTGAGAGTACACTTCACAATCAATGGGAAGTGACTGTTGCATTGTTACTGCAGTGTAGCGTGTACAGTTGCAGGCAGTCACTTTTCTGCCACAGCTTTTTACAGCTGTAGAGTTGACATGTACTATCTTCTGGGAGTCTGTCAAGGGATCAGGTCCCCCTCAGCTATTCCGTTATAAGTTCAACAATGCACTGTCCAGAATTCTTTGAGTTAAAGCTGACTGGTTGTGTTGTCTACATATCAGGTCCTTTATCTGGTTCTTTATATAAAAGTTTGTTAGATCATCAAAACAGAATACAACCCATCAGGAAGAATGGTTAAAAACTTGCATGACATATCTAAACTAAATAACATGGTGTAAAGCAATATCATAGCCAAGAGCAAAATTTGCTGCCTAGATTGAACCTCGTGATAGTAAATAATGGAGTATTTTATATAAAAGTTTATATCTAATAAGATCTAAAACAGATGACTAGAAAAAACAAAATGCATCCTTTTCTAGTCTATTCCGATTTTATTACTATAACCTCCAGAGTAAGTTGAACTTGTACATCAAGAGATATCTTTTAGATTTTTAAGGTTAAAATTAACTGTAGCAAGATATCGGGAAAAGTAGATTAAAATAGTAATGAAAAAGATTAAGGTAATCTATGCAAGACAATATTTTGACATCCTCAACACTAACGAGCTCCCTTCCGAAGAAAAGAAAAAGAAAGGAAATGAAGTTCTGAGACCAAGCACAAAAGACCAACCATATAGAGAGATTTCTAAAAGCAAATCATGTCTTCATGCTTTCTTATTATAAGATCAACAAAAACATATATTGACCACAAGGGAGTCTCAATGAAATCGGAGGCCTAAAGCCAAAACGTAAGAAGATGTGAGGAAATAGCATTCGTAATGTGGCAAGGTTAGATAAATAAACACGATTAATTTAGATAACTAAGAAAAAGTTGCGGTCTGAACAAATTTTCTTTCAAGCTTTTAAGTTTTCTTTTAAGTATACCAAAGTATAATATTGTCTAACATTTCAAAATTTTGAGTTAAGTTATTCAAATATTCATATCTACTAATAAAATATTTGATAACTAGAACCAATATAGTGTATTAAAATAAAATATTAATGTTTTGTTAACTTAAAAAAACTTTACCAATATAAATAATTATAGGCGTTAGAAAAAGCTTTGGGGGCCTTTGACTCTTGGGGGCCTAAAGCAGAAGCTTTAGAGGCCTTAACACCCATATTTGACCAAATTGTACTCTCCAAGGTACTGGCCTCATAAATCATTTTACAATTATGAATAAGAAGAGCTAAATCAAGATTTCGCTTCAACAAACTGAATTTGATAAGAGGAAAAAATACCTTCATCATGGAAAGTTATTGACAATAGATTAATCAGTTCGGAAAAGAAAAGAAAAGAAAAGAAAAAATTGCAAGAAAACAACCGTGAATGAAGTGAAAAAAGGATAACTGAAAAAGAAAAAAAAACAATGACTAAAAGGAAAGATAGAATGGAGAAAGTTAAGGTCACAATCGATGACGGTAGATCCACCACTGCTCTAGTACGCTTGTCAAGCTACTGGGTCGAATGGTGGCCCATGTACTCGAGTAGATCAAGCCCATAATGTGCATTGGCACAATATAGTGAGCTGCACTCGGTTCCACGAAAACATGCAGAGTGTGAAAGAGTTGAGGGTAATAATTCCACTCTGCCCTCCTGTGTGTTTTGTCGCAAAAGATTCCACGAGTGCATTGGCCCTCAAATAAGAGAGGAAGGGGACTATGAGATAAAAATTAATATTACGTCTTATATTTCAAACGATTTAAAAATTATAATTTCTTACAAAATATTATTAGACTATATAATTTGTCTCTTTGAAAATTGATAATGAACTGTCACGACCCTAAATCTAAACTGGCCTTGATGGCGCCTATCGTGGTACTAGGCTAGCCAATTTACTGTGCATAAAATAAGGAACTTTTCATTTTAGTTAAATAACGCGCTTTATCATAAAACTTTCCACTTTTAATATTTACAAGTACGGATAATCAAAGGAAAACATCTAAACAATATCCCAAAACCTGGAGTCAACTGTCACGAGCAACTAAATAGAACACAGAATCTGACATGATTTTCTTAATACAACAAGTCTAGGAAATGTAAATAACGACAAAATAGGAAGGAGAAGGGTGGGGCTGCGAACGCCGTGCAGCTACCTCACAGTCTCTGATAAATGCTCCAATGAGGATGAATCAAATCTCACTCGGTCAGGGAACCTGAATCTGCACACAAGGTGCAAGGATTAACGTGATTACGCCAACTCAGTAAGTAACAAAAATAAATAAGTACTTAAGTGCAGTGACGAGCTTTTAAAATCATGTGAATTCATATAATAAATATCAGTGAAAATAAATAAATCAAGTCAGGAATCTACGTTCCGAAAGTTTCATAAAACTCCAGTTTCCCGTTTGAAATCTTATATATAAAATATTGGTTCAACATTTATCATTTAGAGGCTAAAATGTAAACAAGAGTGAAAACAGTAGTTTCATAACAAATAAGCCCCTCGGGCACAATATCACTCACAATTAAGCCTCTCGGGCAAGCCTCTCAGTCACTCGTGACTCAATTCTCGTCAATCAGCACTCACACTCAGTACTCACGCTCAATAGGTACCATATAATAACCATTGCGGCGTGCAGCCCGATCAATAAATAGCCAACTGCGTTCACGGGGGTGTACAAACTCCGGAGGGACTTCTACAGCCCAAGCGCTATATCGCTGCAGTGTACAGCCCGATCCATATATATATATATATATACATACATATATATATATATATATATACATACATATATATATAT
>ML414001.1:0-84016 GCA_005239525.1 Nicotiana knightiana | reverse complement strand
TATATATATATATATATCCCTGTCCACCCTTATCACAGTCATATATATTTGTATATTTATCAAAACTTTCACAATTCAGGCCAAGCCTTTCACAACACTTTTATCTCAATAATTGTAAACATAAAACTATACTTCTCATAAACTCATCAATATTATCACAAAAATGGAACCAACAGGAATACACACACACACACACACATACATATATATATACATTTTTATCTCAATAATTGTAAACAGAAAATTGTACTTCTCATAAACTCATCAATATTATCACAAAAACGGAACCAACAGGAATACACACACACACACACACACACACACACACACACACACATATATATATACATGAATGNACAATTCACGAACTACTAAAGAATACTACAAATAATGGGCTGAAAGAAATAATATAATCGTTTTAGGAAAATTATAAAACAGTCTCGACGAACTAAGAGAAAACTCTCGGGATCTGCGAACGCCGACAGATATACCTCGTGTCTCCGGATAATGGATGACTGCTACTAAAAATCTCTACTGCTGGCCGGTACCTAGATCTGCACAAAAGTATAGTATCAGTACAACCGGCCCCATGTACTGAGTAAGTGCCGAGCCTAACCCCGACGAAGTAGTGACGAGGCTAAGGCGGGGCAATTATAACTTAACCTGCGATAATATATGTATATAATAAAGTAATAAAACAATCCTACACAACAAGAAATTATAACTGCAACAATGAATAAATAAAATAAATCAGTGTCTATTCCAGTCCTCGACTGTCACCAAAATTTCACACAACTTTTCAAGTTTCCAAACTTTAATTTAAAGTAACCAACTGTGCAAGATATGGAAAAACGGTAGGATAAAACAATAAACTTCCAAATCTTTGTAATAAAAATCACTAAAGCATAATTATCCTCCCTTATCACTATCACTATTTCTCATGTCCACCCTTATCACAGTCATATATATTTATTTCTCATGTTCACCCTTATCACAGTCATATATATTTATTTCTCATGTCCACAGTCATATATATATATATATATATATATATATATATATATATATATATATATATATATATATATATATATCCCTGTCCACCCTTATCACAGTCATATATATTTGTATATTTATCAAAACTTTCACAATTCAGGCCAAGCCTTTCACAACACTTTTATCTCAATAATTGTAAACATAAAACTATACTTCTCATAAACTCATCAATATTATCACAAAAATGGAACCAACAGGAATACACACACACACACACACATACATATATATATACATTTTTATCTCAATAATTGTAAACAGAAAATTGTACTTCTCATAAACTCATCAATATTATCACAAAAACGGAACCAACAGGAATACACACACACACACACACACACACACACACACACACACATATATATATACATGAATGAAACATGAATGACTATTTGCTTTATAAGTATATCAAGAATATGGACTCTGGAATCAGTACGACTCTTTCAATTCACAACAACTTGTCTCAAGCATCCCATTTAAAGATCCTAAATTACTCGACGGAATCAAGCACCATCTTAAGCTAACCAGATTATGATAGACTAAGAGAAGCATATATATACTCAGTACATACCTAGTAGCATTTCCCTCTTCTTTACTTGAGGAGCTCTCTATAAACTAAGGAATACACTAATAATTTTCCAAAAATAATTGCAACCAGACTTAACAATAAATTAACAAGCCAAGTAATCATAGAAACAACAATGAACATGAAACAATTATAACCCGAGCAATTAAATTGAGGGGATCATGTAAGCAGACAATTTGGTGGTGCATAGATACTCGTCACTTCACATATACACCACTCACATGCAGTTTCACATAACAATTTAGTTGGAGATTTCAATTCCCTCAAGTCAAGGTTAAACCAAGCATTTACCTCAATTTCGCAGGCCACTCACTGTTCAATTATAGCTTTTCCTCTTGAATTCACCTCCAATACACTCGAATCTAACCATAATTAACTTAATATCATTAATTAATGTTAAAGGAACTAACTTTAGTGAAAATTATGATTTTTCCTAAGTTTTCTCAAAAAAAGTTAAAACCCGACCCCGGGCCCGCTTGATCCAAACTCGGGGTTCAGACCAAATTACGTTTACCCATTCACCCACGAGTACGAATATACAATTAATTTCGAAATCCGACCTCAATTCGAGGTAAAGATTCAATTTTTACAAAATTCCCTAATTCTCCCCAACTCTCAAATTTTACCATGAAAATTCTTAGTTTTTGATTTAAAAGTGATGAAAAACATTGGGTAATTGAAATATAACCAAAAAATGAGTAGAGAACACTGACCCCAATCCTTATGGTGAAAATCACCAAAATCCGAGCTCCCCAACTCAAAATATGACCGAATGAACAAACCCTAATTTTATAGATTTTTCTGCCAGCTATTCTGCCTCGTTTCTCTTACTAAATGATCCCAAAACTCAATTTTTATGTCTTCAATGGATTCCTTGTGAAATTCTGGTCAATTTAGGCTTTTGAATCACTCAATTTGACCTTATAATGAATGCGATATATAGGTTTTAATATTTGCAAATAGTGCAAATTTTTAAATACGCTGCCAGTGGCAATTTCGTAATTAATCTGAAAAATCTGACAACCTTAGTAAAATGATCATAAAATCCTCATACAATGTTCAAATTCAACGATTCTTTTTGTAACGGGTCCATAATTACGATACAGATCTAATAATTCATTCAAAATAGAAATAGGAGCTCATTTGTTCCATATGATATCATTCATACTTGAAGAAACGACGTCGAAGCATAAGAAAGAACGAGCGCAATACAACCCAAACCTATTCGAAACTCACCCGAGCCCTCGGGGCTCTAAACCAAACATGCACGCAAGTCTACAAATATCATACATACTTGCTCGTGCGATCAAATCATGAAAATAACATGTAAAACTATGAATTAAACCTCCAAACTCATCATTTTTCTCAAAACACTTCAATTTTACTATTTCTCAACCGGACGTCTGAATCACGTCAAATAAACTCCGTTTCTCATCAAATTTCACAATTAGTATTCAAATACTATAAAAAAAATTTATCGGGTTCCGGAACCAAAATACGAGCCCGATACCAATGGTTTCAAATATTAATTCTTTTCTTTATTTCATTAATAATTTAACAAAACAATTTCTTTCAAAAATTTATTTCTAAGGTTTGGGATCTCGAAATTTATTTCCGGGCATGCGCCCAAATCCCTTATTTTACTGCGGACTTCTCGGGATCGTCGGAACACAGATCTGGGTCTGTTTACTAAAAATATTGACTCAAGTCAACTAAAACTAAATTTTAATTCTAAAAATTATTATTTCTTATATTTTCACATAAAAGCTTTCCGATTTCACGTCCGAAATGCGCACGCAAATTGAGGTAATTAAAATTAGTCTTCTTATGGCTAATAAGCCTAGAACAGAGTCTTAATTCATAAAATGATCCCTTGGGTCATCACAATCTCCACCTCTAAAACAAACGTTCGTCCTCGAACGAACATAGAAAATTACCTGAATTGGCAAAAAAATATGGATATCTACTCTGCATGTCCGACTCGGACTCCCAAGTCACTGCCTTAATGGGATGACCTTTCCATTGCACTCGAACTGAAGGAAAACTCTTAGACCTCAACTGAAGAACTTGCCGGTCTAGAACGGCTACCGGCTCCTACTCATAAGTTAAGTCTTTGTCCAACTGGACAGAGCTAAAATCTAACACGTGGGACGGGTCACCATGATATTTTCGGAGCATAGACAAGTGTAATACCGGATGAACTGAGGATAACCGTGGAGGCAACACAAGTCTATAAGCTACCTCTCCCACTCTATCAAGAATCTCAAATGGCCCGATATAACTAGGGCTCAACTTACCCTTCTTTCCAAACCTCATAACACTCTTCATGGGCAACACACGAAGCAATACCCTCTCTCCAACCATGAATGCCACAGCACGAACCTTACGATCGACATAACTCTTTTGCCTAGACTGAGCTCTGCTTCTGTCTCTTCCCCTAATTGTAGCTGTCATTGGGGCTTCATCTCTTGTCCGGTTGTAGAAGCTTTGCGCGTTGTCGAGATTTGTGAGAGGACGAGAACAGACAAGTTCAATCATCAATGGTAGAATAAATTCGCACAATAGAGTAGAATAGAAGTGAGATTGTTCCTAACTTCATAGCCTCTGAGAGATAAGTACAGAGTCTCCGAATCGATCCTTCAGACTCTACCACATTTGTTCGTGAATTGTGAGACCTAACCAACCTAGTGCTCTGATACCAACTTGTCACGACCCAAATTCTCAACCTTAGAGATCGTGATGGCGCCTAACATCACACTTGCTAGGAAAGCCAATGTTAGAGTTCTATTAGCTATTTTCCTTTGATTATCCCTTTAGACATAATAAAATAAATTTAAAGTAACTTAATCTAATGGTTTCCAATGAATAACTCCAAATATAAAATGATAAACAACTAAATAAATCGAGCCACAAACTAATTATAGAAATAACTGTAAGACTACCCTGGGTCTGGTGTCACAATTCACGAACTACTAAAGAATACTACAAATAATGGGCTGAAAGAAATAATACGGGGAGGGGATCATGTAAGCAGACAATTTGCTGGTGCATAGATACTCGTCACCTCACCTATACACCACTCACATGCAGTTTCACATGACAATTTAGTTGGGGATTCCTTTTCTCTCAAGTCAAGGTTAAACCAAGCACTTACCTCAATTTCGCAGGCCACTTACTGTTCAATTATAGCTTTTCCTCTTGAATTCACCACCAATACACTCGAATCTAACCATAATTAACTTAATATCATTAATTAATGCTAAAAGAACTAACTTTACTGAAAATTAACTATGATTTTTCCTAAGTTTTCTCAAAAAAAGTTAAAACCCGACCCCGGGCCCGCTTGGTCCAAACTCGGGGTTTGGATCAAGTTACGTTTACCCATTCACCCACAAGACCGAATATACAATTAGTTTCGAAATCCGACCTCAATTCGAGGTAAAGATTCATTTTTTATAAAATTCCCTAATTCTACCCAAACCCTCAATTTTTTACCATGAAAATTCTTAGTTTTTAATTTAAAAGTGATGAAAAATATTAGGTAATTGAAATACAATAAAAAAAATGAGTAGAGAACACTTACCCCAATCCCTATGGTTAAAATCGCCCAAATCCGAGCTCCCCAACTCAAAATATGACTGAATGAACAAACCCTAGTTTTATATATTTTTCTGCCAGCTATTCTGCCTCGTTTCTCGTACCAAATGATCCCAAAACTCGATCTTTATGTCCCTAGTGGATTTCTTGTGAAATTCTAGTCAAGTTAGGCTTTTGATCACTCAATTTAACCTTATAATGAATGAGATATGTAGGTTTTAATATTTGCAAATAGTGCAAATTTTTAAATACGCTGCCTGTAGCAATTTCGTAATTAATCTTAAAAATTCTAGCAACCTTAGTAAAATGACCATAAAATCATCATACGATGTCCAAATTCAACGATTCTTTTTGCTACGGGTCCGTAATTATGATACAGATCTAATATTTCATCCAAAGCAGAAATCAGAGCTCATTTGTTTAATATGATATCATTCATGCTTGAAGAAGTGACGTCGAAGCATAAGAAAGAACGAGCGCAACACAACCCAAACCTATTCGAAACTCACCCGAGCCATCGGGGCTCTAAACCAAACATGCACGTAAGTCTAAAAATATCATACAGACTTACTCGTGCGATCAAATCATGAAAATAACATGTAAAACTATGAATTAAACTTCAAAACTCATCGTTTTTCTCAAGAACACTTCAATTTCACTATTTCTCAACCGGACGTCTGAATCACGTCAAATAAACTCCGATTCTCACCAAACTTCACAGTTAGTATTCAAATACTATAACAAATCTGTACCGGGCTCCGGAACCAAAATACAAGCCCGATACTAATTGTTTCAAACATTAGTTTTTCTTTATTTCATTAATAATTCAGCAAAATAATTTCTTTCAAAAATTAATTTCTAAGGCTTGGGACCTCGGAATTCATTTCCTGGCATACGGTCAAGTCCCATATTTTACTGCGGATCTCCTGGGATCGTCGGAACACAGATCCGGGTCCATTTACTAAAAATGTTGACTCAAGCCAACTGAAACTAAATTTTAATTCTAAAAATTATTATTTCTTATATTTTCACATAAAAGCTTTCCTGTTTCATGCCCGGACTGCGCATGCAAATCGAGGTAATTAAAATTAGTCTTTTTATGATTAATAAACCTAAAACGAAGTCTTAATTCATAAAATGACCCCTTGGATCATCACGTCCGTGTAAACATAAAATCTGTGCAAGTTTTCCTATAATAACTATGTGATCATCATTGTTTTCTGACACTCGTGTGATGATACCTAATTTCTTTTAAGGAGAAAGATCCAAAATTGTCCTTGTGGTTTGCAAAAATGATCTACTTTTGCCCTATTCAATTTCAAAATTATGTCCTCACTGTTACAAAACTGGCACACGTATGTTGTTATTTTCTAACTCTACTAACGAAATCATTTCCTAATTATTATTTGCTCTTATTTCCGTAATTAGCTGACTTGGAAAGCAAGAGCAAATATTATGCAAATTCTCTGTTAAATTAGATATCGTCTTTAAGAAAGGTCTATAGCAAAAGTGCTAGATTTTCTGAAGTGTGAATGAGAAATGAAAGAGACACTTTTTGAATGTATATTTTCATCTTACTTTTTTATTTTTTATAAATTTAGAGGCCTCACCTCGTTTTTTTATATATGGAAAATTTGATAATTTTTCTCCCTTTTATATATTGTTGCATTGTTTTTCTAAATAAACAAAGTGTCAAGTGTGATTTGCTTCATTTATTGAGTTCGTTGAAGTTCTGTAATTTCGATCGCCGGTATTATAAAATAGTTTTTCCGTTCTATCATGGGAGGAAGTAATCCATAACCTTGACAGCACTGAGGTGATTAAATTCCTTAAGGACACACAAGTAACTTATGACTTCGAAAATTATTTTATATATATTTTATTGAACTAACATTTCTTTACTTCTCCGATCTTCTAATTTCGAACACAAATTAGCAACAATCTTAAGAAATTTAACGTAATCTGATGGAGGAAACTGCTTGTTCCAAAGGTGATTTCTTATTTTTGAATCAATGCGATCACGTGCACTGCTGTATGAACGCCTGCATGCGTTGTTAAGTCTAGCGGGCTCAGGGACGATAAAGAGTTGTTTGTCAGATGTCTATGTGTTATTTTTCCTCTAATGGAAACTGTTCCAGTGCTAAAGCGTGATGGCAAAACTGTCTTGAAAGGCCTTGGTTATAAAGGTTTTGAAATATACGGTTTGCAAAGCAATACAGAAGTCCATAATGGAGAATTGATTGTGGTGTTTTTATTAAGGGGTGTGAATGAAAATGGAAAAGACACCTCTTGGATTGCACCTCTTCATCTCACCCTTTCATTGGGGTGTGAATAGGAAATGGAAGAGGCACCTCTTGGATTGCACATCTTCATCTTACCCTTTCATTGTCTATAAATAGAGAGACTTATCGTCATTTTTTACAACTGAAAAATCTGAAATCTCTCCCCTTAATTTTCTGCATACTGCATTGATTTTTCAAAAGCAAAATGTAAGCATTTTGTGTGATTTGCTCCGCCATTTGAGTTCGCCGAAATTCTGTGATTTGAAGTGCCGCTATCACAGAATAGTTATTCCGTTTTATCATGAGAGGAATTAATCCGCAACCTTGGGCATTGTGAGGGGATTAAATTTTTTAAGGAAACACAAGAAACTTGTGGGCTTGAAATTTTTTCTGCTTTATTTTTTTTCCCCTTAAAGTAACGTTTATTGATTTACTGATTTTGAATACAGAGTGTAAGCTTAAGGAAATTTAATATTTATTTCTGTATTCATCTTACATTCTTCTTTGGGAGACTAAAATCTTATTGATTTTCTACTCCCGTTTTGGAGATTACAATCTTCGAATTTTCTACTCCAGTTTGAGATTAAAGTCTTTGTGACTTTCTACTCAATCCGAGATATAAAAACTTGGTTGCTTGTATTCGGTTTGAAGATATAAAAACTTCACCGAGATACTAATTCTGTTTGTCAATTTCCTTTACAAAAAAATGACAGCGGAACAACATAATGGTTCTGTTGGGACTACTGCTGCAATGCCAACTGCGTCTTCAAGTCGCACAACTCCTGCACCGGCGATGGCACCGGCAGAAAAATTCGGAAAATTTTTCGGTGTGGACTTTAAGCATTGGCAGTAGAAAATGTTCTTTTACCTGGCCACACTCAGTTTACAGCGCTTTATCAGCGAAGACGTTCCAGTCCTTGGAGAAGAAACTCCTGAAAATGAGCTATTTGTGGTCATTGAGGCATGGAAGCATTCTAACGTCTTATGCAAAAACTATATTTTAAGCTTGGAAGACGGCTTGTACAATGTTTATAGCATCATGAAACATCAAGAGAATTGTGGAGTGCTCTTGAAAAGTAGTACAAGACTGAAGATGCTGGACTAAAGAAGTTTGTGGCCGCCAAATTTTTGGATTTCAAAATGGTTGATGGTAAATCTGTCATAACGCAAGTCCAAGAATTGCAAGTTATTGTTCATGACCTCCTTGCTGAAGGTATAAACCTAGTCAATATTTTTATTCAAGATATTGATTATTTTACTAATTATAAATTTATGATTGAAGGTATAGTCATAAATGAAGCGTTTCAAGTTGCGACATTTACTGAAAAGCTGCCTCCACTGTGGAAGGACTTTAAGAATTACTTGAAACTAAGCGCAAGGAGATGACGCTTGAAGACCTTATTGTTCGTCTACGGATTGAAGAGGACAACAAGGATGCTGGGAAGAAGTCTCGTGGAAATTCAACAATTATGGGTGCAAATATTGTTGAGGAAGCTTCAACGAGCAAAAAGAGAAAGAAGTCGTCTGTACCAAAGAATTACCCAAGTAAAAAAGAAGTCAAAGGCAATTGCCACAACTGTGGAAAGGTTGGACACAAGGCTGCTGAATGTCGTGCACCAAAGAAGGACAAGAAGAAAAGTCAAGCAAACATGATTGAGAAGAATGATGAAATAGACGATTTATGTGCCATGCTTTCGGAGTGCAACCTAGTCAGAAATCCTAGAGAATGATGGATTGATTCGGGGCAACTCGTCATGTTTGTGCTAACAAGTAGTTCTTTACTTCTTATGCTCCCGCTGGACCCAACGAGACAGTTATTATGGCAAATTCCGCTACTGCAAAAATTGAAGGAACGGGCAAGATAGCTTTGAAGATGACTTCTGGCAAGATTGTGACTCTAAATGATGTTCTTCATGTTCCTGAAATGCGGAAGAATTTAGTATCGACATCACTTCTAGTCAAGAATGGCTTTAAGTATGTTTTTGTTTCCGACAAGGTTGTAGTTAGTAAGAATGAAATGTATGTAGGAAAAGGCTATCTTACGGAGGGCCTTTTCAAACTCAATGTAATGGCCATTGATATGAATAAAATTTCAGATTCTTCTTACTTGCTTGAGTCAAATAATTTATGGCATGAACGTTTAGGCCACGTCAACTTCAAAACTTTGCGAAAAATGATTAATTTAGAAGTATTGCCTAAGTTTGAATGCAATAACTCGAAATGTCAAATATGTGTGGAATCAAAGTATGTTAAACATCCTTATAAGTCAATTGAAAGGAATTCAAATCCTTTAGACTTAATTCACACAGATATTTGCGACATGAAGTCAATACCATCTCACGGTGGAAAAAAGTATTTCATAACTTTTATTGACGACAGTACTAGATATTGCTATATTTACTTACTTAATAGTAAAGATGAAGCAATTGAGGCATTCAAGCAATACAAAATGAAATTGAAACGCAACTAAGAAAAAAGATTAAAATGATAAGAAGTGATAGAGGTGGTGAATATGAATCTCCTTTTGAAGAAAGATGTTTGGAATATGGCATTATTCACCAAACAACTACCCCTTACTCACCGCAATCTAATGGAATTATGGAAAGAAAGAATAGAACGTTAAAGGAGATGATGAATGCCTTATTGATAAGCTCGGGTTTACCCCAGAACTTGTGGGGGGAAGCTATTCTTACAGCAAATCAAATACTCAACCGAGTTCCCCATAACAAAACACAATCTATTCCATATGAAAAATGGAAAGGTAGGAAACCCAACTTAAAATATTTTAAAGTATGGGGGTATTTCACTAAAGTGAAAATTCCTAAACCCAAAAGGGTGAAGATTTGACCGAAAACGGTTGATTGCGTTTTCATAGGATATGCAAGAAATAGTAAAGGATCTCGTTTTCTGGTTCATAAATCAGAAAATCCCGACATTTATATTAATACGGTAATCGAATAAGATAATGTTGAATTCTTTGAGAATATTCATCCGTATAAAAATGAATGTGAGTCTTCTAGTAAAAAATCTAAGCGACCTCGAGAAGAAGAAAAGGAAAGTACGTTTAATAAGGAAAATCCAAGAAGAAGTAAACGTCAAAGGACAACTACTTCCTTTCGACCAGACTTTCTGACATATTTGTTGGAAAATGAGCCTCAAACATTCAAAGAAGAAATGTCTTCCTCGGAAGCACAATATTGGAAAGAGGCAGTCAATAATGAGATAAAATCCGTATTAAGTAATCATTGGTTGATCTTCCTCCGGGAAATAAACCTTTGGGTTCTAAATGGATTTTCAAAAGAAAAATGAAAGCTGATGGTACTATTGACAAATATAAGGCAAAATTAGTTATTAAAGGGTTTATACAACGAGAAGGTTTTGATTACTTTGACACATACTCGCCGGTAACAAGGATTGCATCTATCCGGGTGTTAATAGCGTTAGCCACCGTGTATGGCCTTCAAATCCATCAGATGGATGTAAAGAAAACCTTCTTAAATGGAGATTTAGAGGAAAAAATCTATATGGAACAACCTGAAGGGTTTGTATTTCCCGGAAAAGAAAAGAAGGTGTGTCGACTTGTTAAGTCACTTTACGAACTAAAACAAGCAGCGAAACAATGGCATGCGAAATTTGACCAAACAATATTGTCAAATGGTTTCAATATCAATAAGTGTGACAAATGTATTTACATTAAGAATACTCCAAATCAAATAGTCATTGTTTGTTTGTATGTGGATGATATGTTGATAACGAGTAACAACATTGCTAACATAAATGCTACTAAGCGCATGCTTACTAGTAAGTTTGATATGAAAGACTTAAAAGTTGCCGATTTAATTTTAGGAATTAAGATCCTTCAAACTCTTCAAGGTCTAGCTTTGTCTCAATCTCATCATATTAAAATGGTACTTGAAAAGTTCAGATATTTGGAATTTAAAGAATCAAAAATGCCAATTGATTTAAACCATACTCTTGTAAAGAATAAAGGTCAAAGAAAGTCTCAATTGGAATATGTCGAGTGTTGGGAAGTTTGATGTACATTATGAATTGTACACGACCTGATATAGCTTGTGCGATAAGTAAGCTTAGTCGATACACAAGTAATCCCAACCAATCTCATTGGATAGCAATGAAACGAATTTTGGGATATTTGAAATATACCCAAGACGATGCATTGCATTACAATAATTATCCCGCAGTTGTTGAGGGATATAGTGATGCAAATTGGATCACCGGATCAACAAAATCAAAATCCACAAGTGGATACGTTTTTACCATTGGTGGAGGAGCAGTGTCTTGGAAGTCGTCCAAACAGACATTGCATCACCCGCTCTACAATGGAGTCTGAGTTTATAGCTTTAGAGAAGGCCGGTGAAGAAGCTGAATGGCTCCGGAATTTCTTAGAAGACATTCCATTTTGGCCCAAACCTATGGCACATGTATGCATACATTGCGACAGTCAAGCATCAATAGGAAGGGCTGGGAGCATTCTGTATAACGGGAAATCTCGTCACCTTCGACGAAGGCATAATGTCATAAGACAACTACTAGCTAGTGGCATTATCACAATTGACTATGTAAAGTCAAAAGATAATGTATCGGATCCGCTTACAAAAGGCCTACCTAGAGAGACGATTGAGAAGTCATCAAAGGGTTTAATGGGACTATGGCCGAGGACAAGTCACCGTGGCGGTAACTCTACCTAGAAGACTAGAGATCCCAAGATCTAGGTTCAAGGAGATCAAACAAAGTCATTAATGACGGTTCAAAATTGTCAAATAAAATTTCTTTTTGGTCCATTTTCGTGATGAGACAATGTTCAGTACCAAGGATAAAGCATTAAGGCTTTTTAATGGTTTCTAAATTTGATACGGGGTATATCAAATAGTGTATCTACGGGATAACACACTTAGGAATCACCTATGTAAGTGTGAAGTGTAAGACTCTTCAAGGAGAATTCTGTAAGGCTAGTTCTCTACACACTTATGAACCAGGTGGTGTTCATGGCTGAAACTAACACAACAATGATAACCAAAGACGGTTAAGAGTTGATTGTGTGACTTATGGTTGTCTAGGCATACACCAAAGTTCGACGGTTTAAAGATATAAAATATACCGATTGGCCGAGTATATCCGACATAAGCTCACTATGGAAGTTCAAAGAGAAACCTACTTATCCAGATGCAATTAATCCTTTATTACGAATCACACAGTATTTCATGCATGTTTTTCCACATATGTCCACTCCCCATTCATGTAGGGGATTGTTGCATTTTTATTAGGGGGTGTGAATGGAAAATGGAAGAGGCACCTCTTGGATTGCACCTCTTCATCTCACCCTTTCATTGGGGTGTGAATGAGAAATGGAAGAGGCACCTCTTAGATTTCACCTCTTCATCTCACCCTTTCATCGTCTATAAATAGAGAGGCTTAGCCTCATTTTCCACAATCAAAAAATATGAAATCTCTCCCCTCAATTTTCTGCATACTGCATTGGTTTTTCAAAAGAAAAACATAAGAATTTTGTGTGATTTTCTCCGCCATTTGAGTTCGCCGAAATTATGTAATTTGAAGTGCCGCTATCACAGAATAGTTATTCCGTTCTATCCTGTGAGGAATTAATCCGCAACCTTGGGAATTATGAGGGGATTAAATTCCTTAAGGAAACACAAGAAACATATGGGCTCAAAATTTTTTTTGCTTTGTTTTTTTTCTTAAGCTAAGGCTTATTGATTTACTGGTTTTGAATGCAGAGTGTAACATTGATCTCGGGGCTATACATCAGAGAAATATTATCTTATCATCAGAGGCATCTGTTTACCCTTAAAATTGGATAACAATTAAATTTATAAGTGGTTTTAAGGATACATGATTTCACTTGGCACATTGAGAAATATGAAAGCTGATATTAGAAATTAATTGTAAAATAAAGCAAACCAACATAAAGCGTAGCTTGGACCTCGAGCTAGATCTCTCTCGAACCGAATAAGTGTGTAATTGAGAAGTATTAACTTAACAACAGAGTAAGAATGCTTAAGATAGAAAATGTAAAATAGCTTTGTTAGGCGTGAATCAGATGGTTACAAAATGATTAGAATTTCCCTTTATATAGTAGATGAATTCTACTCATGGTACAATTCTAAAAATAGAAGGAAATCTCATTATTGGCCAAATAAACGGTTTTGATTTGATTGCCGAGATTTTCGCCATAATCCTTGATCGATCGTGGATATCTCGGCTTTCTGTTATTCGACTCAGCAAGCTTTCTTCGGTCTCGCTCGGTGCCTATCCTTCTCGGTCTCGATCCTGGCTGGTCTCTATTGATACCCAATTTTTCCCTATATATTTTTAAATATGCATAAATACCTTCAAAATGGAATATATGTGCATATATAAGCATGCACAAGGTTTTTTTTTTTATTTTTCCCCTAATTTTAAGGGTTTAAATTGATTTATTTTCTCCCTTTTTTATTCATAAAATCAACAATAATTATTTCAAAATTATTATTATGATGATTTATTCATTTAACTTCTATACTTATACCTAAATGTAGTTAATATAATTTCTATGCATTTTTATAATTACATTTGGTATTTTTGCAAGCCAAATTGCGTATAATTCCAATGATAGCCCATTTTAATGTATAATTATCTTATACGTGTAAAATTGGCCCCTATATTTTTAAAATGATAATTATACATTTTTAATCATTTTTGTATAGAGAAATTGTTTTTAGAAAACTATTTATTATTTTATTAAAATTAAAATGGGGAAATTGGCTTTTTAAATCATAGCCAAATTTGGCTTTCAATTATAGCCCAAATTGAACCCACTCCTAGACCAATTTCCAACCCAATTAGCCCGACTCAGACCCGATAAACTCCTACCCAAACCCGAAACCCATCTACCCGGTCTAATTCTGACCATTGATCTCCTAGATCAACGGTCCAAATAAGCACTTTCCTTTTTTAATCCTAAAGACCACTAACCCTACATCATTTCCCAAACCCCGCCGCCTTCCGATGCTCTTGTCTCTTCTTTTCTCTCAACCTAACCCTAATCCCGCCTCAACACCGCATACCTCTCTTGTCATCTCCGGCGACCACCTTTCAACCCCAAGCCTCCAATGGTTTCCCCCTCGCCTTGCTCATCATCTCTGAGGCCTTCAAGGGCCCTGGGCCATGCCGACTTGTGTCTAGGGTTGCTGTTTTGGTTGTTCATGGCTTCTCCGGTGTGATTTTGCCCAAAATCACACCATATTTCTTACGATCTTTGAAGTTTATAGCAGGTTCTTCCGTTTCTATTTGGGTTTCCTTTGAAACCCTAACTTTTGTTTAAATCTCTAAAATCTGTGCTATTTTTAACGATTCAAGTATGTCTCTTTCTATGATCTACACTGTTCTCAAACCTCTTTTTAAAAATCATCAACTTTAAGTCGTTTTTACTTTCTTTAAAGTTAGGGTTTCTCAGAGTTTCTTCTACACTTGTTTAAACTGATTTTCTCTTTATGTTTAAACCTCTTTCCTTGATTATCTTGACTGATTCTATGTTCTTACTACTTTTTAACTCACCTATGTTAAAAAGCCCTAATTTTTTAAGATCTTCTTTATCTTGGTTCCTTGTGTTAGCCTGACTACTTGACTCTTGTTAATTTTCTGTGGTTTCCATGCTTCGAATGGGTTTTTACTACTTGTATCACCTCAGTGTGATTGTATTCATCTGAATTTGTTCGTCACTTGCCTCTTTCTATCAATATTGCTGACCTTGCCTGTTTGGTACGACTGTTTGTCCTTCCCTATTTATATGTTGAAGTCTAAAATCATAACCCTCTCTTGATTTGATTCTGATTTCCTTATTTGATGGTTTGATTGAAAGGTTTTCTTTTAAAACCCTAAAAATCTACCCCTTCTGTTTGAATCAAATGATCCCCTACCTTATTTGTTGTGGTACTTTATTCTCGCTGAATCATTTCCTTAATTGAAGTTTTCTGAATTTAGTCCTAATTGACTACCCTATGCTTACTGAACTTTGACTCTTTCCTTGTTAGTCATGTACTAATTTTTCTTGCCTTATATGCTACTGGTTCTTACCGTTAGAATTAATCCCCTTAACTTAAGGGAATACTTGCCTTGATTTTTTGATGGATTGATTCCGAGTCCCTCAATTATTATGCTATTGTGATTCTTACCTTATTTTACTACATGTTTTCAACTATAAATACTCTAGTCTTTCACTAACACAAAAACACGAACTAATCTGTTCAACTCTCTCTCACACAACTAAAACTCTATGCTCTCTCACTTTTCTGTGCCTAGTTACTACTATTCTAAGTTAGCCGGCTACAAGCCAGGGCTAATTATTGTGCATCTCCTACTTCCTGTTTGTGTTACTTCTTTCTTCATTTCACTGGTATGTTCTAATTCAGATTTCAGTTCTCAAACCAACATGTTTCTACTACTGTTGCAATTCATTGTGTTTCTAATTTGCTTTTACTTATTATTTTGTTGTTCAACATGTAACTAGGATCCTGAACTCCATTCACATGATAAGTTATAATCTATTTGTCATAACTAACATGTCTTTATGTACTTGATATATGTTCTATGTGAATCATCATGCCTATGTTTGGTACATTAGTTTGATTAGGGTAAATCCTACTGTCTTGAACTATTTGGTCCTGTTATGTTAGTATAATCCTATACCCTACTGTATCCCCCAATCCCCTGAATCCTTAGGAACGTCTGATTGTGTACTGGCTGCTACATGTTTGCCCTCACATGCTCTGTATTTGTCCCTCAAATCCCATTACCCCTGCTTGTGATTGTTGGACTATTCCTGGTCCTTTGTGTGATGTTGAACTTGTTGGTGTTCCTGCCCTTTTAGTGGTTAAACTTCTTTGTTATAAAACTATTTCAATCAAGTTTCCCTCTTCAAAACTGTTTTCTTACTTACTCTTTTCAAAACTATTTTCTTACTTAACCTTTTCAAAACTATGTCGAGCACTCTTACTCTACTCTTAGATCATTAAGTTTTGCCCCCCTCTGTGTGAACATTGCCTTGAGACCCTTGAGCTCCCTCTTAACTTTGACACACAAAGAATGATAATTCCACATTGCACTTACTCTATCTTGGCTATGAAACCTGGGTGTGAGCACTGCCCGGGATCCCTAGAGGTCCTTGGGGAACTCTGACACATCCGGATTGTTAAAAGGCTGTGAAACATTACTTGGAATTGAGGACATGGAGATCTGGGCCTATACTGTAGGCTCCCTATAGTTAACTTCTTATTTTCTTTACTTTCAGTTATGTAATTCCTATTCAATGGTCTGTAATAAATAATTGTAAACAACTCTAGGGTTGGATAGTGGAAAGGGGCGGGTAATGTGCATGATGTAGTGTAATCAAGGGTAAAAATCATGCTTCCTAGGTTTACTCTCTCTATGCGCAATGGCAGCCATGTTAAGGTACAACATGCCAAGCATGCCATGCATTAGATATCATGCTATTTAGGATTTATATGTACTGTTTTCAGCATCTCATCATCACTTTGAAATCCTTCCTATAGGGTAAATAATACCAACAAAATAAATTGCTATTATGTGGTTCTGCCTTGTAAACATGTTCTGAAACTTCATTTAGAAATCCTGTCTTAGGATAAATGTGTTGCACTCATCATGCTGCAAATATGCTCTGCACTTAGAAAACCTATTTTTTTAAAGATAAACAACATTAAAAACTGTCACCTATGTTATTCCTGAAACTGTGCATAATGCTGTGATTCTATGTGCATTTAGAGATCCTGTTTAGAAACTGCATATGCATCATTCTGAATTAGACATCATGTTATAGGATCACACTCATTTAACTACACTTAGTCTAAATAAAGATGTATAAAACAGTCCTCCTGTTCTAACAAACTGGTAATTAGTCTCTGAATATTTGCAACATTTAGAAATGCATGCTATTAGGTATAACGACCTGAAATTGTCATCATAACTGCTACACGCCTAGGCAAGTCTTAGGTAATCAACCATAAAGAAATAAAACCAAAACTGTCTTTTGTGATTAGTGTTCAANCTTGAGCCTTTTATTTACTTTCCATGCTCCCCTTAATTGAAGTCCTATATGTTTTATTATGTGTTGCCTTAGTAATTTTTACCTTTAAAACCTGAGGGTCTGCCTAGCACCTCCCTTATAGGATAGAAGTCCTAAATTCTTCCGGGACTAATCGGAAGGGACGGGTAACATCATGAAATAGAGGTCGAGACCAACACTCGATTTAGTTACTTTCACAGGGTAGGAAAGGGTAGAATATGGATATGATGACTGGTGCGCTAATACCACGTGTAGCCCCTCTTCGAGGAGTGTCATACCGGCTATTGCATCGATGTGATCCATATTATTATAAACCTAGGATACCCTTTATATGCTTAGATTGTAATTCTTTTAAAATCTAACCTTCTTTACTATTTTCAAACATCTGCATGCTTAAGACTTAAATCCCCTCTTATTTGAGCCTTTATTTGTTTGTTTGCTAAGCCGTACAAATTCATAAAAGCTGTTTGGCCGGGAACCACACTTGTGGATCCTGAGGGGTGCCTAACACCTTCCTCTTAGGATAATTTCAAGCCCTTACCCTATCTCTGGTTAATAACGTAGTTGTAAATGAACCCCTTTGGTGTCCTAATGCACCTTTAAAAATCGTTAGGTGGCGACTCTCAAAAACACAAACCCCTTTCCCGAAAGGAAAGAGTTGTCTCAACCCCTTTGGTGTTCTAATGCACCTTTAAAAATCGTTAGGTGGCGACTCTAAAAAACACAAACCCCTTTCCCGAAAGGAAAGAGTTGTCTCAACCGAATGTCATAAACCCGATCTCCGTGAGGAAAGAGGGGACGCGACAGTGTCGATCTCAATTGATCCTCGAATTTCGAGCTCGATACCGTATCTTTATATCATAATCGGATATAACACAGGACTGAACCCCGGCCGTCCATCCTAGTCTCGATTAACCATGCAAAATCGGACGAGCCTAGTTTTGACCGTATACAAATAGTCCCCTCGTTTCTCAGAAATAAGACGATGAGAAACGACATGAATTCTTGAGGTTCATATTTTTGATTGATGAAATCATTGACTATCTCGATCATGACGTAAGCACCGAAACGTCCTGTCGGTTTAGTAACCAAGGCATTAAATGCTTGTAAGGCGTTGGCCGACCACTAGGCGACTTTGAACCGTTGCCTTGAACCTATAAAAATCCGATTCTTTTTTCATTCAAAAATTTACAACCATCTTCTTCTCTGCTTTTTCTCTCAAGGAATTATCAATTCTCACTTCCCATACCTAATTTTTCTGAATTTTAGTCAATTCCTCCACTTTCTACTTTTCACAAATGGGTAAGACTTCTAAAACAATGCCACAAAAAGAAACTCCGTGTTCATCTCGCTCTGCCAGGATTCAGCCGTGGAGAAGTCCCACCCTGAGGAATATGTTTCAACGGGGTGCCCGACGGTTGCGGACTTCAAAATAGAGAAAACCCCCTTAGTGCAAGGCTAGTGCGAAACAATGTCCAGGTACATTTGTACCATCACCGAGGGCTTCCTCAACAAAGTTAAAGAGGAATGCAACTGGGTTAACAAGGATGTGGTCATTCCCTCTCCTGAGGAATCGATCACCACATACGTAGAGGGGTATCTAAGTGTTTACACTTACCCCTTCACATTTAGCCCTCTGGACCCCGTAATAACTGCCTTCTACAAGAGGTACAATGTTACCTTGGGCCAGATTCACCCCTCGTTTTGGAGGATCGTCGTCCTCATCCGCTTCTTTTCCAGCAAAATCGAGGGTTTCTCCTTTACCCTCAATCATCTTATGCGTTTCTACAGTCCCCAGATCTATCGAGGACTTGTCGCGCCCCTTTTTCTTGCAAAATCGGGTTTCGACATTTTGGGACAACTCTTTTCCTTTTGGGAACAGGGTATGGAAATTGAAGAGTCGCCACCTAACGGATTTAAAGTGCGTTAGGGCACCTAATGCAAGTAACTCATGAAACCGCTTTGTGTTACCATAGATTGGGTAAGAGATTGAAATTACCTTGAGGTAAAGGTGTTAGGCACCCCTCGAGGTCCACAACGGTGGGTCCCGACCAAACTTATTTTGTGAATTAGTCATCTGACAAATAAAGCAGTCAAAGCACACATATGTATAAAAATAAGGGAAGTCCTAAGTCTATTAGCCTATAGGATAACATCTATACAATACCCAGTAAACCTTCCTCAACTAGAGGGGTTACACGTGGCATTAGCGCACAAGTCATCATATCCTTTTACTACCCAATTACCCTCCCCTAGCGGTTATAAGCAGTTTTAATTAAACGAACTCTATGCGTGCATTACGCGTCCCTTCTTTATGGCCCTGGAGGTGTTTAGGACCTCTAATTTGGGCAGTTTAAGACTCTCCTAAGGTGTTTAAAGGAGAAAATTTAAGCGACAACAAAGAACATATATGACTGTCAAGTAAAAGAACAATTAAGGGGCTCATGTTTACCTCCTCAAATAAACAGATAATTAGCACGTCTCAAACACCAAGATTTCGGATGTTTCAGAAAGGTCCTAGAACATGATATCTAGGTGAGCATGACAAGCAAAGAATGTGCAACATCTTGTTAAAACGAAGTGATAGAAACCTAATCAGTTTGCCTATTGATTTTAGAATCTGTTGAATCTGGGCAGTTCACAAATAAGCAAAGCATAGTTTTACAAATTGCAATGTTTTCAATTATCCTACAGGATTGCCTGGGCGTGGAACATGATATCTAATTGTTAATCAGGGTCTTAATACTAACAAGCGATTTTAAACATGCAGTTTGAGTTCATTATGTCCTATAGGCATGCTGTCTAGGAGCTGAAAAATAACATCAAACGTTACAGGACTGATTTTGTATATTTATCTCTATAAGCATGATATCTAGGTGTTGGGACTGCTTTTTATACTATCTAGACATAAGCATGATATTCAGGTGAGTGCAATAAAAGTCCTAAAACATGATTTCTAATGCACATAGGATAACTTCATGAACATGATTATTAGGCAGCATTAATAACAACCTAGTGACAGGATTTGTAAACAGACATGAATATGCAGAACTTTAGAAAGCAAAAGTTTAGGACAAATGACATGATACATCTGTAAGCATTGTTTTTATAGGGCACAAAAAAATCTTATAAGCATGGTTTCTAATGCATATATAATCACAACAATCCTAGGAGCATGATTTCTACCCGATTTCCCCACAAAACACATATAAATGTCCCTCCAATTTTACTAATATCCCCAATATCTGTTTTACAAGAATTATTATTACAGGCCAAGAATGAATGAATTAAAGAAATGAAACTGATATACTATAGGGAGCCTGGATGGGCCCAAAAGTAAACCTGGAGAACCAGGCCTTAAACCAAATCCAAGATACCAATATCTCATAGTGACCAAGAGAGTATCCTGGTGCGTCAAAGTTCCCAAGGGCCTCAGGGACCCCGGACAATGCTCACACCAAGGATCCTTTAAAGAAAATAGTTTTTGTGCAGTGTGGAAGAGCCAGCTTCAGTGTGTCAGAGTTCAGAGGAGTCTCATGGACTCCTAGGCAGTGCTCACACTGGAGGGGCAGGACCCTAGATAATTCTAAGAGTAGGAGTGAAAAAGTAGTTTTTGGAGAGTAGAAATAGTTTGAAGAAAATAGTTCAGAAGTGAAAACAATTTGGAAGTGAAAACAATTTAGAAGCATTCTGAAAACAAAGTCTTCAGCAAGCAAATAGCAGACATAGTCACAAAGTTTTAAAGCAAAGATTCATATTTCCCAGATTTAGCTTAGTTCATTAGTTAACACTAGGTGGGTGCATAGCATGCTGAGATCAAACAACTACACAAATAAGGGGTAGCAGGGGTTGGGAACATAGAAATCCTTAACCAAGGACACATGAAAGCAATCAGAAACAAAAGCATGCGGATCAACACCAAGCAAATTGACATATTATGACAGCCAACTTCCATAGCACTCAATAGGAACTAGTGATGCTAATTAGAAGCAATAGATAGTAAGCACATAAGTTTAAAGAGTCAGAGCACATAGCAGAAGTAATCATACTGACTTAAAGCAGTAGACAGGAAGAACATAAAACTTAAATGGAGGGGTGGTCAGTTCATAAAGAGGATAGGGATTTAATTGCACAGAAGTGGTTATACCAGTTGAGGTCAATGGACAAGAAGGATAAGTGTCTAAATGCTTAAGTAAGCATGCTGGTTTAAGGCAATAAACAGGAAAGGGTTGAAGCTTAAACATAGAAATAAACATGCTAATTAAAGCGATAAACAGGAAAGATACAGAGTTAAACACAGAAGTAGACATGCTAAGTGAAATACAGAAGAGGCATGGATTCAACAAACGAGAGAGCATATAGGTTCAGGCTTCATAGTATAATAAACGACATTAGGAATAGGAACATACCAGTTAAAGGAAGCAAAAAATAGAAGGTGAAAGTATGCAAGATTCAGTTATCTAGCCTTGGTTTTCAGCCGGCTAGACAGTACAATGAACACAAGCAACAGAGAGATGAGAGCAAAGTGTGTGAGTGTGTTTGTGAACTATTGTTTTTTTTTTTTTTTTTAAGAATCAGAATGAGAGTATATATAGCACTTAGGAAGTAAATCAAAATAAGGTAAACATAATCATAGTTCAATCAATTAGAAGCAATTAATCAATTATGCAATCAATTCCTATAGGAGAGCCCGCAATAGACCCCTTAATTGGGGGGGGGGTGGTAATCAATTAACGGTCACGACAGGGGGTTCAATTAAGGTAAGGAGTCAAAATCATACCATATAGGGAGTCAGTAGAAATCCCAAAACCATACTGGTAATTAATTAAGGCAAGTATAATAAGTTAAAGTCACAAATAAGGAAACAAGTAAAAATCTCAGCAAATACTGATTTTAATAGGACATAATTATTCAAATTCCCTAAATAGAAATCAATTAAGACTGGTTCACAGAAATAAACGTAATTACCAAACAAAATTGAAGAAATCAATATAACAAACAGAAACATCTAGGATTGAAGAATATACATGAGAATCAATCAAGATAGTGAAAAAACAATTAATTAAAACACTGAGAAGTTTGAAAAATCTTTGAGGAAAAGTCTGGGACGAACCCTAATTTCAAAAATAGAAAATGAAATCGAAACAGTTAATTAAAACAAGAGATTTTTAAAGAAAAATACCCGATAACACCAGAATCACTTCAGATCTATAAAGATCTGAGAAGATTCGACCAGTAGTGAAACTAGGGTTTTCAGAAAATAGCAGAGATAAAGAGAATCGGTCAAAAACCCATGGATTCATACTAAAAGAAAAAGGAAATCCATACTCACAAATGAAAATGGCCTGAGACAGGCCGGTAAATAAATTTCAGGCAAGAACAGGTTGAATCTCCACGAGATTCTTCTAAGGACTCATGGAATCAAATAGCCAGGGAGTATAGGAGAGCAATGGTGGTCGGAGAATGCACTAAAACACCATAGAAGGGGGCTTCTCACCAGTGACGACGATTAGGGTTAGGGTAGGTCGAGAGAGAACTGGAGAGGTTAGGGAACCGAGTGACGGCAGAATGAGAAGAATGGGAAGGGTTAGGGCTGGTTAGGGATAAGGAAAGTTTAATCGTGGACCGTTGATCAAAAGGATCAACGACCACGATTAAACGGGGTTATTGGGTCGGGTGTACACAGATTGGGCTTAAAGGGGTTTGGGATGGTATTAAAAGGGTTAAGTTTGAAATAAAAAGGGCTATTTGTCAAATACCCAAATAATTGATAAAAATAATTGATAAAAACATATTATAAAAATGATTTTCATGCATAGAAATTCTTTAAAATAATTACTCAATATTTTAAAAATACACTAAGCTATTTTCTGGCAAAATAATGTAATAATGCATGCATGGGTTATAATTGCAAAGTTATTGCAATTATAACCTAAGAACTGTAAATATGGATATTTGTGAAATAATTTAGGCTTAATATAAATATAAATAGCAAAATTAAACCATGAAATTGTTATAAAATCATTTGTAATGCAGTTAGTAATTATCTATATAAATAAAAATACTAGGATAAGTTAATTAAAATCCTTAAAAATGCAAAAATTATGGAAAAATATTAACTGATGCTAATGTATAGTTTTGAAGGTATATATGCAATTTTAAGATATTATAGGGAAAAATTGGGTATCAACAACTGCCCCTCTTTACCCGGGAAGGATGAAAGAGTTGTCGGGTAAAGATATGATGGCCAATTTTGACCGAGCGAGATGGTTTGAGAGATTTAGGCTGCACTCTGGTTTCTGAGCTACCTACATATCCCTGGTCTTACGGGAATCAGGTTGTGTGTAGTTCTGTATTCAACGGCGGAATGTACCGATGAATTAACCACAAGAACAGACACAAGGTTTTGGAATAGGTGAAAAAATGGTTATGGTGAGCGGTCAGGTTTTTTGAAAGAACTGGAGAAGGATTGCTCCTGTTGGGGTAGCGATTGCTTATCGGGTCACATGCAAGTAAAGAGATACTACGAGCATATACTTGTGCAAAAATTTAAACATGATGCAGATTCTCTTCAGACCATTAGAATTGTCTTTGGACGGTTGAGGATGACGTCCTTAGACCATGATGTCCTGGGCCATGAATTGTTCATTGAGGGACTCGCAGGCCATGAAATGGTGTTCTCAGTCCATGAAAATGATTCCTCCGAAACCATGACGCCTTTGAATAATGATATGCAAATGTGAGTGATCCTCAGGCCATGACATGGTGTCTTCCGGCTATGAGGATGATGCCTTTAGACAATGACGCCTTTGGACAAGTTAGAAATATTTCGGCCCATGATATGCAAAGACATGGTGCTAGGAGCGACAAGACAGGGCTTAGTCCCATGTAGATGGAAGGCAGTGCTTAGCCTTATGCAAATGGAGAGGCAGGGCTTAGCCTCATGCAAGATTCCGGGACAGGGCTTAGTCCCATGCAGATTCGGGACATGGCTTAGTCCCATGCAGATGGAAGGCATAACTTAGCCTTATGCATATATGGAGGCAGGGCTTAGCCTCATGCAGAATTGAAGGCAGTGCTTGGCCTTATGCAAATATGGAGGCAGGGCTTAGCCTCATGCAAGATTTGAAGGCAACGCCTAGGCTTATGCAAATATGGAGGCAAGGCTTAGCCTCATGCAAGATTGAGGCAGAGCTTAGTCTCATGCAAATATGGAGGCAGGGCTTAGCCTCATGCAAGATTGAGACAGAACTTAGTCTCATGCAAAGAGAAGACAGTGCTTAGCCTTATGTAGAATTGAAGGTAGTGCTTAGCCTTTATGCAAATATGGAGGCAGGGCTTAGCCTCATGCAAGATTGAAGGTAGTGCTTAGCCTTTATGCAAATATGGAGGCAGGGCTTAGCCTCATGCAAGATTGAAGGTAGTGCTTAGCCTTTATGAAAATATGGAGGCAGGGCTTAGCCTCATGCAAGATTGAGACAGATCTTAGTCTCATGCAAAAATAATATATAGTAGGTGATAGCAGAGTATTTCTTAGTTGGAAGTGGATTCAGTATCATTGTTGTTATGAAGGTTGTGATTTCGAGGCGTGCATATTCCTGGTTCCTGTATACAAAGAAAAATCGTGAGTTCTATAAGGGGGAGGTCGGTTCGTGCCTCCGTCGGCTTGCTTGAATTGCTTTGGCTTAGTCTGAAGATCCTGTTCAAATCATTGGGGGTAGCGTTTGCTGAACAGATTTATTTCAAAAGCAAGCATGCTAGTTTTCAAAGTCATAGCAATTAACTTTTTTTTAGAAAATTGGTTAGATGAACCAGTGACTGTGACACGATTTGAGACATTGCGACTTCTCATGCCGTAGAATTTTGAGGGTCCTCCTCAAAATTCTGCCCCAGTTAGACGGACAAACATTTCTAACTGCTGTATATGCTGTGATTGGCTGAACTTGCTTTGGAATTTTGAGGGTCCTCCTCAAAATTTAGCCCTAGTTTCTGATGGTGGGAAAAATAAAAATTTATTGAATTGTGACCGAACCCACAGGGCTGCCTACGTATCCCCTCTTAAACGGGAATCAGGTCGAGCGCAGTTCAATTACATCATATGCGAAAAACATAAATAGTTACACATAATATCGCTTGACTGCATCTGAATTGATTGGTTTTGGCCATACTTCTCCGTTCATTTCTACGAGTATGAGGGCTCCCCCTATCAATACTCTGTGAACCATGTAAGGACCTTTCCAGTTGGGAGAGAATTTCTCTTTGGATTCTTCCTGATGCGGAAATATCTTCTTCAACACCAACTGCCCTGGTGTGAACTGTCTCGACTTGACTCTTTTGTTGAAGGCTCTGGACATCCTGTTCTGATAAAGTTGTTTGTGACATACTGCATTTATCCTTTTTCCGTCTATGAGGGCTAGCTGCTCATAATGGCTCTTTATCCATTCTGCGTCGCTGAGCTTAGCTTCTTGTATGATCCTCAAGGAAGGAATCTCTACTTCGGCAGGAATAACAGCTTCAGTACCATGAACCAGCAAATAGGGTGTTTCCCCGGTTGATGTGCAGACTGTGGTACTGTATCCCAGTAAGGCGGATGGTAGTTTCTCGTGCCACTGTTTGTGATTCTCTACCATTTTCCTCAGTATCTTCTTGATATTTTTGTTGGCGGCTTCCACGGCTCCATTCATTTGAGGTATGTATGCTGTGGAATTCTTGTTCTTGATTTTTAAAGTCTCGCACATGGCTTTCATTAGATCACTATTTAGATTTACGGCATTGTCAGTGATGATGGATTCTGGAACTTCGAACTGACAAATAATCCGGCCGCGGACAAAATCTGCCACAACCTTCTTACTCACGACTTTGTAAGATTCTTCTTCGACCCATTTGATGAAGTAATAAATAGCTACTAAGATGAACCGATGCCCATTTGAGGCGGTGGGCGCGATTGGACCAATGACATCCATTCCCCAGGTGGTGAATGGCCAAGGTGAGTTTGTTGCATTGAGCTTATTCAGCGGCACTTTTATCATATCTGCATGCACTTGACATTGGTAGAATTTTTGAACATATCGAATGCAATCTGTCTCCATGGCCATCCAGAAATAGCCGGCCTTGAGTATCTTCTTGGCCAAGACAAAGCCATTCATATGTGGGCCGCAGGTTCCGGCATGTATCTCTTCTAGCAACTTAGAAGCTTCTTTCGCGTCGACACACCTCAATAATCCCAAATCAGGGGCTCTTCTATATAGGGTTCCTTCGCTGTGGAAGAATTTGTTGGACAATCTCCGAAGCGTGCATTTCTGAGTATGGTTTGCATGCTCCAGGTATTCTCCTTTTGTCAGATGCCTTTTGATGTCGTGGAACCAAGGTTTCCCATCTGTTTCTTTTTCAACATGAGTGCAATATGCCGGCTGACTATGGATCCTTACTGGGATAGGATCAATGAAGTTCTTGTGTGGATGCTGTATCATTGATGACAAGGTGTCCAATGTATCAACAAACTCATTCTGAATTTTGGGAACATGTTGAAACTCTATCTTTGTGATCCTTTTCCTCAATTCTTGCTCATGGTGCATATATGGTAATATCTTGGAATTCTTGGTTGCCCGTTCTCCTTGTACCTGGTGCACAAGAAAATCTGAATCACCGATCACCAGCAGTTCCTGAATGTTCATGTCAATGGCCATGTGGAGTCCTAATATGTAAGCCTCGTATTCCGCCATGTTGTTGGTGTAGGGGAATCTGAGTTTCGCAGATACCTGATAGTGCTGACCAGTTTCCGATACCAAGGTGACTGCAATGCCAACTCCTTTAAAATTCGCCGCTCCGTTAAAGAGCATTCTCCAACCATCGTAGGCTTCAACAATGTCTCCTCCTACGAATGATACCTCTTCATCAGGAAAATACGTTTTTAGGGGTTCGTATTCTCCGCCCACAGGGTTTTCAGCAAGGTGGTCTGCCAGTGCCTGTCCCTTGACTGATTTTTGAGTTACATAAACAATGTATAATTCACTCAACAAGATTTTCCATTTGGCCAGCTTGCCAATGGGCATAGGCTTCTGAAAGATATGTTGTATAGGCACATAAGTAATGCCTCAGCTTCTGAGCTATCCAGTTCAAAGCACAGCAGGTTCATTCCAGCAAAGAATACTATGCTTCATAAGGTGTAAACTTCTTACTCAGGTAGTAGATGGCATATTCTTTTCTCCCTATCTGGTCATATTTCCCCAGGACGTAGCCGAAAGTTCCATCTAATACTGCAAGGTAGAGTACCAATTGTCTACCTGGCTCTAGCGGGACCAAGAATGGTGGTGTTAATAAGTACTCCTTGATTTTGTCAAAAGCCTTTTGACAATCTTCGGTCCAACTAGTTGCAGCATCCTTCTTCAACATCTTGAAAATTGGCTCGCATATAACTGTGGATTGGGCTATGAATCGACTGATGTAGTTTAGCCTTCCCAGAAAACTCATTACATCCTTCTTACTCTTTGGCAGTGGTAGCTCTTGGATGGCTTTGACTTTTGACGGATCCAATTCTATCCCTCGGCGGCTGACAATGAATCCCAATAACTTTCCGGCAGGAACCCCGAATGCACATTTTGCGGGGTTTAACTTCAGGTTGTACTTCCGCAGTCTGTCGAAGAATTTCCTCAAGTCTGCTATATGATCCGTGGCCTTCTTGGATTTAATGATGACATTGTCCACATACACCTCAATCTTTTTATGTATCATGTCATGAAAGATAGTAGTCATGGCCCTCATGTAGGTTGCCCCAGCGTTCTTTAGGCCGAACAACATCATCTTGTAAAAGTACACCCCCCAAGGTGTAATGAAAGTGGTTTTCTCAGTGTCTTCCCCATCCATCAAAATATGATGGTAACCAGCGAAACAATCTACAAAGTACTGGAGTTCATGTCTGGCACAACTGTCGATTAAGATGTGTATGTTTGGAAGTGGGAAATCATCCTTTGGGCTGGCTCTGTTGAGATCCCGATAATCGACACAGATTCTAACCTTCCTATCCTTCTTTGTAACGGGCACGATGTTGGCTAACCAGGTTGGGTATTCCACTACCCTGAGGACCTTGGCCTTAATTTTCTTAATAACTTCCTCTTTGATTTTCAGACTCATATCAGACTTGAATTTCCTGAGTTTCTGCTTCACTGGTGGACACATTGGGTTTGTGGGCCTCAATAGATGTACTTAATCCGGTCATGTCGTCGTACGAACATGCGAAAATGTCCTCATACTCTTTCAAGTGCTGTTGTACTCTTCTTTTTCTGAAGGCGACAAGTGAATGCTGATGCGGGTCTCCTTGACAGTTTCAGAATCTCCTAAGTTGATTATTTCAGTCTCGTCCAGGTTGGACTTAGGCTTGTTCTCAAAGTCCTTCACTTCTTTGACAATTTACTTAGGTATGGAATCCTCTTGTTTTGAATCACTATCCTTTTGTTGCTTTTCCTCATTACATGTCACAGTTGCCGGTTCATCGAGATAGGAAATAGTAATGATGTATAGATAAAGATATGAGAGAGAATAGGTAATGTAATCATTAATTCATTGAAAGTGTCAAACAAATGCAGTTTTCAATAATTAAAAAAACGTTTTGGAATATTGAAAATATTATTTTAAACAAAATGCAGAAAGGGAAATCATCATTTAGAAAAATAAAATAATGTTGTTCAGCCTTGCTAACCCGGGACTCGTCGGGGCCTAGATGGTCTAACAGTCTAATTCTTGAGGAATGATCCTCGTTCCATAGCTCTGATGGTAGGGCATTCCTCCTCCTCCTTTTCAAAAATTACACAGCAATCCATGTCACTATCTTCCAGGAACAGGTTCCTCAAGGCGGCCAATGCTTCTTCCTCTTCTGATCCCCATATGATATCGGCTTACTGGAAGGTCTGACTCAGGTGCGGTACAGGCTGCTCAAGTGGATAGTAAGGACCACGCCATGGTGGTGACCAATCTTGATACTCTTGCCAGGTGTATTGATATCCTAGTCCAAAAGTGGTACCATTGTGCTTTAGCTGTATTGGTTTTGAGATGCCCTAAAGATTTTTGCCAAGACCCTTGCCGGTTTCATATCCTCTCCATGCTAGTATACTTTCTATCTTTCTACTCCACCACTTATCTTTCTCGATCGCGTTGACCCTCTCGATATTATGATAAGTCTCTCCACCTAGCTTTCTTCTATTTTCAACCACCGGGACGGTCTGACGGGTGTAAATAGGGTTGCTCCCATCTCCATGGATAATCACTTCTTGGTGGTTCCACTCGAACTTCACTGCCTAATGCAAAGTTGATGCTACAGCCCCAACGACATGTATCCAGGGTCGTCCCAACAACAGATTGTATGATGCAGATATATCCAGCACATGGAACTCGACATCAAACCATGTAGGCCCCATCTGTAGACAAAGATTGATCTCTCCAATGGTAGCTCTCTGAGACCCGTCAAATACATTCACATTCATAGTCCCTTCTTGTATTTCATATAGGCCTTTGCCCAACCTTTTCAGTGTTGTCAAAGGGAAAATATTAAGACTGGATCCCCCATCTATCAGAACTCTGGAAATGAAATTGTCCTCACATTGCACGGTAACGTATAGTGCCCTGTTATGATTCAAACCCTCGAATGGCAGCTCGTCCTCGTGGAAGGTGATTTTGTGACTTTCCAGCACCTGTCCCACCATATTGGCCATTTCCCCGCCAGTGATGTTGTTAGGTACATATGCCTCACTTAACACCTTTAAGAGAGCATTCTTGTGCGCTTCTGAATTCTGTAGCAGAGACATGATAGATATCTGAGCAGGAGTCTTGTTCAAATGATCGGTGACTGAGTACTCCCTTGCTTTCACTTTCCTCTAAAGGTCATCCGGGCCTGTTTCAATATCGGACGGTCTGTTAGAAGCCTGCTTACTGGATTCTCCCAAATGCTCTGGCGTATAGACTCTTCCTGTTCTGGTCATTCCTTGAGCAGCGCCAGATTCTTCTATTTTGGTTTTTCCTTTTCTTCTAGCTTCAGCCACATAATCCCAGGGTACAACCTTGGTGTCGAAAGGCGGTGTGGTTGACACTGTCACCGTGAAAAGTGTGGCTACTTCCATTTTGAATGGAACAGGCGCCGTTGTAGGGGTGCTATCTCAACTTCAAATGGAACTGATACAGCTACCTCAATCTCCACTGACGACTATATTTGTAATATAATAGGATTGAGCGTGACTGCGGGTTTATTAGGATTGTCACCCTCTTTGATATGTCCAATTGATCCCTTGAACCCATTCCTCATCGGTCTCTATCACATTGATACCTTCACCCCTATGATCTGGGAGGGGGTGGTTGTTGCGGACGTTGGGTGTAGCTTCTTTGGCCTGAATGACCTTATTATCAATCAATGTCTGGATCTTATCCTTTAGTGTTCGACACTCGTCAATGGTGTGCCCTTTCATGCCAGAATGATATGCACAGGTCTTATTTGGGTTGACCCATTGGGATGAATTCTCAACGGTCACAACAGGGATAGAAGTGACGTAACTAGAAACCTTCAGCCTTTCATACAGCTTGTCAATGGGTTCGGCAATGTCAGTGTATTGTTTAGGTGGTCTGCGGTCAAAGTTAGGTCGAGGTCTTGGGTAGTTTGGACGAGTTGGAGGTGACTGTAAGTGAGAGGGTTGGGAATTATATGTATGATAAGCAGTGGCTGGTTGGGAATATCTGAGAGGTGATGGTTGATATGTGGGTGGAGGCGCTTGGTATGTAAGTGGGGAGGTTTGATATACAAGTGGAGTTCTAGATCCTTGGGCGACCACTACTGTTCCCGCATCTTTCTTCTTCGATATACCCCTTGACTGCAATGCTTTATTTGTGGCCTGCAATGCCTCAAATTTGTCACCATACCGCTTTTAATGCCCTCTTCAATCCTTTCTCCGACTTTGATGATATCAGAGAACTTATGGTTTTCAATAACCACCAATCTTTCATAGTATTGCGGATCCTGTGCTCTGACGAAGAACTTGTTCATCTGTTCCTTGTCCAATGTTAGACTGACTTTGGTTGCTTCTGACCTCCAACGAGTAGCATACTTGCAGAAGGTCTCAATGGGATTCTTCTTTAAGTTCTGAATGTAGAAGACATCCGGCTCTCTGTGTTAAACCTGAATTTGTCCATGAAGTCAGACATCATACTAACCCAGTTGGCCCACTTCTTAGGATCCTAACTGATGTACCAGGATAAAGCATCTCCTGTAAGACTCCTCATGAAAAGCTTCATTCGAATCCTTTCATCCTTTCCGACCCCTACAAGCTTGTCACAATAAGTCCTCAGATGAACCCTGAGATCACCTGTTCCGTCAAATATTTCGAACTTAGGAGGTTTGTAATTCTCCGGCAGTTCTACATCTGGCTGTATGCATAGGTCTTCATAGTTCAGACATTCTATCCCTTTGACTTCTTCAACGCCTTGAACCCGACTTGTCCAACTTCATGAGCTCTTCATCCAGGTTCTTAATAAGCAGGTCCTTCTCAGTGGATTCTGGTGTATAGGATACAGACTGAGTGAAGTGAGGTAGGGTTTCCACGTATATAGGGTTGTTTTGGTGACCGGGAGTTTGGGTATAATGGTGATCATTGGTGGAGTTATGGGGTTCGGGAATCATTTATGGGGTATTTTGTGGAGTATGGTAGGTGTTTTGCTGATATTGTAGAGGGATAGTTTGATTATGTGGTGGGGTTGTGTAATGGTGAGGTGCGGGAAGATTTTGTAGGCACTTGTTGGGTGTGTTTTGTGGTGGTTCGAGATTCTGAGTGTTTGAATGGTTGACATATGGGTTATTGAGTGTGAGGGATAGATTTGCTAAGCTCCAGACCTGCTCGAGCTCACCCTGGAGTTCTAGTATTTTCTTCTCAAGTTGTTATACCACATCATTTGGGGCTTGAAAACCTCGGCCATCAGAAGCTTCTGCATGTTCAACATGTGTGTTGTTATCTTTTCTGGTGCCGTTCAAATAATCCATCTTTGCTTTCCCTTTGCATTTTGGTGGACTTGGAAGAGGAGAAGGTGGAGGGCCCCTGGATCTAGTATGATAGGCTGATGATGCCAGTATGCATGAACCAACCTTTGGGGAATGGGAATAATCAAAAGAAAGAAAGAAAAACAAAAGGTAGCCAAGTCAGTAAGAGTTCTGAAAAGAAGCAATATTTAAACACATATTGCGGAATGTAAATTCACGTCCTATATTAGGAGCCTCGTTGTGACCGAGGTAGGCCTAGCGACAAGTTATTTTGGAGAACTTTAGATGCCAATAAATGCCTAATTTCATTAATATTAAAAAAACAGACGAATCCGAAAATGACACTAAGATAATAAAAGATAAGTCACTACTGGAACTTGGCCTTATTACATTTGGAGAAGCAAATAAATCTAATCTACTTGGTCCCAGAAGGACCTTCCCCAGGCTTGACCTTTCTGACTCCATCAATCAAGTCCCCTAGTTCGCGCATGCCCAACAACATGCCCCTAGTTCGGCCTCGGAGTCATGAACCCTCTTGCGCAACTTGTTGTATTTTACTTGGGTTTCTGCATCTTCGTCTATGACCCTGTTTCCTCGACCAATTCCTGGCTCAACTTTCTCAGCTAAGTTGTCCTCCAACCATGCCGGGTAAAAGGGTGCATGTCCCGCATCATACCTGTCTGGCTCTATGGTGTCCTTCTCCACAATAATCTTTGAGTGCCACATATGCTGAGCTTGACACTTGTAAGGGATGTTGTCATCCTGGAAATCTGCCCGCAAATGACTTATCTTCGTGACCCGCGGTAAGATCTGCTTCCTGCCTACCTGTCTCATAACCCTGATGGGAACATAAGGATATATTCCCCTTAACCTGATCAACACTAAGTGAGGAGTGTCCCTTGACCTGATGATGAACTTATCAGTAGGGAACCATTCAAACATCCACTGAACCTGATCCTCAGTCAAATTGTCGAAGAACTCCATCCATTCCTTAGCACTCTCTGGTTGAGCAAACCTGTCCGGAATATAAGTCAACCGTTTAAGGTGATGGAAGGAAATATGGTCATTCCACGCCCTTCGTGGAAACTCCTGGCAATATTGACCCTTTTGGAGATGCTCCATTAACCAGAACTGCAACAGCAAATTGCAGCCCTCGAAATGTTTGGTCCAAGGCCCAGTAGATATCAGTTATAATCATACGGACTATGGTGTATGTCTGTCCCTCAGTTCCTTCCATTAGAGTCTTGGTGACCATCGCCAATCTAGTGCGAATTCTTTCCCCTTTCGTTGGGAACACTATCATACCCAAGAAGCAAACAATGAAGACGAAAACCCTGCGGTGAATATGAACCAAGGAAGTGATGGAAAAATCATCATGGAAAATGTGGTAGGACTTGCTATGGCCGTATCCCTCATACAAGTAATCAAATGGTATATAAGATTTCTTTAAGCACTCCAAATCGGCGTTCTTTTTCAGACCCATCATTTTTAGAAATCCCCTACCAGTGCGATTTTCTGGTACCAATAGCCGGCTGTCCCAAGGTAGCCAAGAAAATCCCCCAATTTCTTCTAGGAGCGGGGTCATTTCTATATCCTCGAAGCGAAACACTGATCTTTCACGATCCCAGAACATGGTTGCAGCTTCAATCAATATGTTATTTGGTTGGATGTCTAACATAGAAGGCAAATTTCCCAGGACCTTCTTCACATGTTTTTTGTCACTTTAGGAAAGATCTCTGCACTAATCTAATAGCAGTGGTGGTATACTACGAACCATGACGAACCTGTAATCTAGTAGCAGTGGTGGTATACTACGGACCTTATGCTCATTCTCTGGAAAACAAATAAGGTTAGACCCTTTCTCCCTCCAGATTCGCCTATTTATATATCCATGATTAGCATATTGGCATTTAGTTCTCCAAAATCAATGCACAAAACGTGTTCGCATCTGTTGGGATTATGGAAACCTTTTGGATAAGGTTTATCTTAAAGAGTTATTATGTGGACAACATATTAACCCAGCTAGGTTTGACCATGATGCATGTACAATTATAATCAGAGTAAGGTTGCTATGGGGTTCTAGACTGGTACCCTCAAGCGGACAACTTGAGGAGGAAAGGCACGGAACCGTCGATTGCACCGCTGATCGACTAGTTTTACCGCAAATAAGCCTTTCTGAATTTAAAGTGTGATATATAGGAAGAGCGCAACCACTCATCAAACATTGCTATAGGATTGATTACGCACGAGTGAAATATGATGTTGAGCATGATTTATGCAGCAGTAATAGCATGTTGTCACGTATTTGCACGTTAGGAAAATAATAAATGTGGTATTTAATAATTGAAAGCTGTTTAAGAAAGGAAAACAAAGAAATAAGTTAGTTTCTGCAGTAAAGGAAATCATAAATGCACTAAATGGGCAATTAAATTCATATAAGAGGAAAGGGAAAGGGTGCGCACGTGTTAACAAAATAAGCATGCTTAAGACTAACTTACAAAAAATAAGTTTGTTATGTTAAAAGCCTAAAGTCCCCAACAGAGTCGCCATGCTGTTGCGCCCATTTTTCTCGTGAAATCGGGTTTCGACCTTTTGGGACAACTCGTTTCCTTTTGGGAAAAGGGTATGAAAATTGAATAGTCGCCACCTAATGGAATTAAGGTGTATTAGGGCACCTAATGCAAGTAACTCATGAAACCGCCTTGTGTTACCAGAGATTGGGTAAGGACTTGAAATTAACTTGAGGGAAAGGTGTTAGGCACCCCTCGAGGTCCACAACGGTGGGTACCGGCCAAACATATTTTGTGAATTAGTCATTTGACAAATAAAGCAATCTAAGCACACATATGTATAAAAATAATGGAAGTCCTAAGTCTATTAGCCTATAAGATCACATATGTACAATACCCGGTAAACCTTCCTCAACTAAAGGGGTTACACGTGGCATTAGCGCACAAGTCATCATATCCTTTTACTACCCAATTACCCTCTCCTTAGCGATTATAAGCGGTTTTAATTAAACGAACTCTACGTGTGCATTACCCGTCCCTTCCTAATGGACCTGGAGGTGTTTAGGACCTCTAATTTAGGCAGTTCGAGACTAACCTAAGGTGTTTAAAGGAGAAAATCTAAGCGACAACAAAGAACATATAGGACTGTCAAGTGAAAGAACAATTATGGGGCTCATGTTTACCTCCTCAAATAAACAAGTAATTAGCACGTCTCAAACAACAAGATTTCAGATGTTTCAGAAAGGTCCTAGAATAGGATATCTAGGTGAGCATGACAAGCAAAGAATATGCAGCATCTTGTTAAAGCGAAGTGATAGAAACCTAATCAGCTTGCCTACTGATTTTAGAATCTGTTGAATCTGGGCAGTTCACAAATAAGCAAAGCATAGTATTACAAATTTCAAGGTTTCAATTATCCTACAGGATTGCCTAGGCGTGGAACATGATATCTAATTATTAATCAGGGTCTTAATACTAACAAGCGATTTAAACATGCAGTTTGAGTTCATTATATCCTATAGGCATGCTGTCTAGGAGCTGAAAAATAACATCAAACGTTACAAAACTGCTTTTATATATTTATATCTATAAGCATAATATCTATGTGTTGGGACTGCTTTTTATATTATCTAGACATAGGCGTGATATTCAGGCGACTGCAATAAAGGTCCTAAAACATGGTTTCTAATGCACATAGGATAACTTCATGAACATGATTATTAGGCAGCATTAATAACAACCTAGTGACACGATTTCTAAACAGACATGAGTATGGAGAACTTTAGAAAGCAAAAGTTTAGGACAAATGACATGATGCACTCTAGGGCACAAAACAATCTTATAAGCATAGTTTCTAATGCATATATAATCACAACAATCCTAGTAGCATGATTTCTACCCGATTTCCCCACAAAACACATATAAAAGTCCCTCCCATTTTACTAATATCCCCAATATCTGTTTTACAAGAATTATTATTACAGGCCAAGAATGAATGAATTACATAAATGAAACTAATATACTATAGGGAGCCTGGATGGGCCCAAAAATAAACCTAGAGGACCAGGCCTTCAACCAAATCCAAGGTACCAATATCTCATAGTGTCCAAGAGAGTATCCTGGTGCGTCAAAGTTACCAAGGGCCTCAAGACCCTAGTCAATGCTCACACCAAGGATCCTTTAAAGAAAATAATTTTTGTGCAGTGTGGAAGAGCCAGCTCCAGTGTGTCAGAGTTCAAAGGAGTCTCATGGACTCCTAGGCAGTGCTCACATTGGAGGGGCAGGACCCTAGATAATTCTAAGAGTAGGAGTGAAAAAGTAGTGTTTGGAGAGTAGAAATAGTTTGCAAAAATAGTTCAGAAGTGAAAACCGTTTGGAAGTGAAAACAGTTTAGAAGCATTCTGAAAACAAAGGCTTCAGCAAGAAAATAGCAGACATAGTCACAAAGTTTTAAAGCAAAGATTCATGTTGCCCAGATTTAGCTTAGTTCATTAGTTAATACTAGGTGGGCGCATAGCATGCTGAGATCAAACAACTACACAAATAAGGGGTAGCAGGGGTTGGGAACAAAGAAATCCTTAACCAAGGACACATGAAACCAATCAGAAACAAAAGCATGTTGTCCAACACCAAGCAAATTGACATATTATGACAGCCAACTTCCATAGCACTCAATAGGTATTAGTGATGCTAATTAGAAGAAATAGACAGTAAGCCCATAAGCTTAAAGAGCCACAGCACATAGCAAAAGTAATCATACTGACTTAAAATAGTAGACAGGAAGAACATAGAACTTAAATGGATGGGTGGTCACTTCATAGAGAGGATAGGGATTTTATTGCACAGAAGTGGTTATACCAGTTGAGGTTAATGGACAAGAAGGATAAGAGTCTAAATGCCTAAGTAAGCATGCTGGTTTAAGGCAATAAACTGGAAGGGATTGAAGCTTAAACATAGATATAGACATGCTGATTAAAGCAATAAATATGAAAGATACAGAGTTAAACACAGAAGTAGACATACTAAGTGAAATACAAAAGAGGCATTAATTCAACAGAAGTAAAGCAACAGATGAGAGAGCACATAGGTTCAGGCTTCATAGTATAATAAATGACATTAGGAATAGGAACATACCAGTTAAAGGAAACAAAATATAGAAGGTGAAAGTATTCAAGATTTAGTGATCTAGCCTTGGCTTTCAGTCTGCGGGACAGTACAATGAACACAAGCAACAAAGAGATGAGAGCAAAGTGTGTGAGTGTGTTTGTGAACTATTGTTCTTTTTTATTGAAGAATCAGAATGAGAGTACATATATAGCACTTAGGGTGTAAATAAGAATAAGGTAAAAAGAATCACAATTCAATCAATTAGAAGCAATTAATCAATTATGAAATCAATTACTATAGGAGAGTCCGGAATAGACCCCTTAATTGGGGGGTAATCAATTAACGGTCACAACAAGGGGTTCAATTAAGGCAAGGACTCAAATTCATACCATATAGGGAGTCAGTAAAAATCCCAAAATCATACTGATAATTAATTACGGCAAGTATAATCAGTTAAGGTCACAAATAAGGAAACAGGTAAAAATCTCAGCAAATACTGATTTTAACAGGACAGAATTATTCAAATTCCCTAAATAGAAATCAATTAAGACTGGTTCATAGAAATAAACGTAATAGCGGAACAAAATTGAAAAAATCAATATAACAAACAGAAACATCTAGGGTTGAAGAATATACATGAGAACAATCAAGATAGTGAAGAAACAATTAATTAAAACATTGAGAAGTTAGAAAAATCTTTGAGGAAAAGTCTAGGACGAACCCTAATTTCAAAAAGAGCAAATGAAATTGAAACAGTTAATTAAAACAAGAGATCTTTAAAGGAAAACACCCGATAACACTAGAATCACTTCAGATCTATAAAGATCTGAGAAGATTCGATTAGTAGTGAAACTAGGGTTTTCAAAAAATAGCAGAGATGAAGAGAATCGGTCAAAAACCGATGGATTCATACTAAAAGAAAGAGGAAATCCATACTCAAAAACAAAAATGGCCTGAGACAGGCCGGTAAACAAATTTCAGGCAAGAACAGGTTAAATCTCCACGAGATTCTTCTAAGGACTCATGAAATCAAATAGCCAGGGAATATAGGAGACCAGTGGTGGTCAGAGAATCCACGGAAACACCATAGAAGGGGGCTTTGAAAATATTATAGGGAAAAATTGGGTATCAACAAGACTAATTAAGCTTTCACGTCGAGATAGCAAAGCCCCATTCTCCAGTCTTGATGAAACTCATGATCGAGGTTAGATGGGCTGGTTTGTTCGAATAAAGACATCGGACTTGATCCCTGCCGAAGATATGTCGTTCTCGGAGAGGTGGAACTTTAGTCGTAAGTGTTTCTGCTTTGAGTACTTATTTTCCTATCCTTAATTCCTTCAATATTTTCTTACTTTTATTTTGTTATTGCAGTTGTGACCCAAATGCCGGACCCACTCCTGGAATTAAAAAAATGGGTCGAGAGTTTAGTGTCTCAGAGGCCCTACTCCGTACGGGCTTGAATGGAGCTTTCCAAAGTTTGATGGGAGGCTCGTAATCACGGTAAGATTTTTCGTCTTACTTGTTAACCCTTTTACTCTTTCTTAAACTAACTTGCTTTCCTTTTCTTTGCAGGTCACGAGAAAGATGTCCCGATGAGGCCTCCTTCTGATGATGAAGAAGTCCTCCCTCAACCATCGGAGTCCGAGAGGAGCATAAGGCCGAAGTTTGGAGCCTTAGCGAGAAGAACGATACTTACCGGCTCCTCAGTGAAAGACTCCATGTCGATCTGGTCACAGCTCGAGAGGAGCATACCGACATGGCCAAAAAGGTATTCCAAATTCTCCATGATAGTGATGCTGAGTTAGAGATAACAACTAATGATCCAATTCTGCAGATCCGGCAGAGGCTCGAGCAAATCGAACAACTCAGCAAGCAAGTGGATGACGGTCAGGCTGAGGCCGATGTTCTTAAAGGGAGCATGGACGTCTTGGCTGCTATGAGAGATGCCATTCAGGCTCAGTTGGAGTTGATTGAGACTCAGCTTCGAGGTGAAAAAAGAAGAACTTGGTGCAAGCTGAGAAGATCAGGGAGCTCCAGTATCAGCTGGATTCGGCCACCAGCAAACTCGAGGAGGTCAAATCTGAGGTGGTCAAGGCCGGCATCCAGGCCGATGAAAAGGTGGCCCAGTTCAAAGTTGATGTCGAGACCATCCAGACCAAAGCCAGAAGCATGATCGATCACGCAAGTGGCTAGCTCGGAGGGAGGCCCTAGAAGATGCTCAAGCCCAAGATTTCAATATCGAGGCCGAGGTTGATAAGGCCCGCACAGAAGAACACCAGGCTCGAAAGTTGGCCTTCCTCGAGAATGACTCTGATGAGGAAGAAGACCAAGATCCATAGGACTTGGTATTTTTTGCTCTTTTCTTCTGTATTTACCTTTTCTTTGGGGACATTTTCGGGCCGTTTATAAAGGATTTTGATCGGGCCATGCTCCCCTTGTAAATGATTTTTGACATATATATAACTTTCTTCCCTTCTATCATATATAATTATGAAGTTTTAATGAGATTCGGGGTTAAACAAATTAATTGAAACCAGACCATTATAGCCCTTAGGCTTTATGATCGAGTGAGTGTTTGATCGAACTCGAAGTAAGGTAACCCTTCAGGTTTTGAGCGAGGATGATATCTCAAACTCAAAGTAAAAACAACCCTTAGGCTTTATATTTTTTCGTATTAGGTCGATCTGACCTTAGTAAAAAGATTGTTTTATGGCTTTTTCCCCTTCCCGGCTTGAAAAAAGTTTTTTTATCATTTGTATTTACAAAACTTGTGATGCCTAAGCATAAAATAAGGGATTGATCGAGAGTTCCAACAATTTAGTACTCATTAGAGTTTTCGAGGCCTGATATTATCGAAGCCTTTTATGATTTTTTCGGGGGTAGCCTTTTTAACCGGTTTATGAAAGAATTCAAAGGCTTGTTTCGTTACGAAATTCGGACGTCTCTGAACATGTTAATTCGGTCGTAGCCTCTCAGTTTGGGATTTGCCCATTGGGCTTATTTTCCCATTTTACTTCGAGCATGCCCGAAGTGTCAGTCCCCGAGTGGGGTGGCCGTGGCCTTAAAACATTGAGGGTTGCTCAAAAGGTCTTATAACCTCGAAGTTTTAATAGTTCGTTCTTGTTTATTTTTCGGACGGCAGTCCTCGAGTATGGGGGTAATTATTCGAACTCTAGTTATGATCGAACCTTAAGCTCATTTCCGTAATAGTTGGAGAGTATGAAACTGTAAAGTAGAAAACTTTTCTAAGGCAAGAGATATAGGTAAGGAAAAATACTTTTCTTTATAAATGATTATGCATGCGTACATATTTTGTGTCAGGGCTCAAGCAACCTAAGTGGGCACGGTTTGTTTGACCGTTGTCCCTTACAAATTTTACCTATCGAGACCCTGCCGCTATGAAGTAATTTCCTCGCAACAAAGTTGATATTCGAGGGAAATGCCCCCCAGTATTCGAGGTTGATTGCAAAGAAACCTCGGATACTGTTGAGTTGCTCTAAGTTAGCATGATCAATAGTTGCCTCATTAAAAATCTCACCGAAAAACCCATTTGGGACAAAACCGGCTAAGGAAAAAAGAGTGCAACGCGTGCTTTCAGACCTAAAGACTTCGTGTCGAAGAACCTATCGCTGTTTTTGGTTGAACACTTGCGAGATTTAGTTTAAAATATAAATGAAAATGGAAGGGGCCATACCTTAGAAGTAGTATCATTTAAGGAGTGATATGTTCAAATTGCTCGGTAATTGTTTGTCGTTCATCGTGCCAAGCTTATAGGATCCCTTTCTAGTGATTTTGAGAACCTGGTACGGTCCTTCTCAGTTCAGACCAATTTTCCTTCATTCAGATTTCGGGTGCTGAGGGTGACTTTTCTTTGAACCAAGTCCCGATGTTAAAATGTCAAAGATTGGCTCTTCGATAGTAGTACCTTTCGATCTGCTATTTTTGTGACATCGATCAAACGAGTGCGATTTCGCGTCTTTTATCCAATAATTCTAGGATCTTATTCATGGCCTCATTATTTTATTCTTCTATTGTGTATCGCAACCTGATGCTGGGTTTCCTGACCTCGACTGGATAAGAGTTTCGGCGCCATAGACTAACAAGAACAGCGTTGTTCCTGTACTAGACTTCGACGTTGTGCGGTATGCCCAATGAACCTCGGACAGTAGATCTCTCCACTTTTCTTTGGTGTCAGTCAATCTCTTCTTAAGATTTTGAATGACGGTTTTGTTGGTCGATTCGGCTTGTATGTTCCCGCTGGGAGGATAAGGTGTCAAGAGGATTCTTTTGATCTTGTGATCCTTAAGAAATTTAGTCCCTTTGCTGCCGATGAATTGCTTCCCAGTATCACATACAATCTCGGAAGGCATCCCGAATCGACATATAATGTGGTCCCAAATGAAGTCTATGACTTCTTTTTCTCTAACTTTCTTGAAAACATGTGCTTCAACTCACTTAGAAAAATAATCAGTCATAAATAAAATAAACTGATCTTAACCTGGGGCCGATGGGAGAGGTCCGACGATGTCCATTCCCCATTTCATGAACATCCATGAGGATAAGACCGAATGGAGCTGCTCTCCGGGCTGATGAATCATTGGCACATACCTTTGGCATCTGTCGTATTTTTGAACAAATTCCTTTGAATCTTTCTCCATGTCGATCCAATAATATCCCGCTTTGATTAATTTGTGGACCAACGATTCAGCACCAGAATGATTTCCACAAATGCCCTCGTGAATTTCCCATAGGACGTATTCAGTGTCTCCTGGTCCCAGACATATTGCTAACGGTCCATCGAACATCCTTCTAAATAGCATTCCGTCTTTGGACAAAGTGAATCGTGGTGCTTTTGTGTAGAGCTCTCGACTCCTTTAGATCTGATGGAAGTTTCCCGTTCTTTAAGTACTTTATGTACTTGTTTCTCCAATCCCAAGTCAAACTTGTGGAGTTAATCTCAGCGTGACCTTCTTCGATCACCGATCTCATGAGTTGTACGACAGTCCTCGAGTTGAGCTCGTCATCTTCGACCAATGAACCTAAGTTTGCAAGAGCGTCGGCCTCGCTGTTATGTTCTTGAGGTACATGTTGCAAGTTCCATTCCTTAAATCAATGTAGAGTTACCTGTAATTTATCCAAGTACCTCTACATTCGGTCTTCTTGGACTTCGAAATTCCTATTGACTTGGTTTACCACGAGGAAGGAATCACACTAGGCCTCGATGACTTCTGCTCCCAAGCTTTTAGCTAACTCGAGACTTGCAATCATGGTCTCATACTTGGCCTCGTTGTCTTAATTTTGAAGTCTTGATAGATTGTCTAACTATATTACCCATGGGTGGATTTAGTACGATACCCAGTCCGGACCCTTTCGCATTCGAAGCACCGTCCATAAAGAGGGTCAGACTCCCGAGGATGTACCTAACTTCATTAATATTTCTCTTTCGAACTCGTGTATGAAGGCCCGCGTGAAGTCGGCCACAAAGTCCTCCAAGATTTGAGACTTGATGGAGGTTCGGGGTCGATATTCAATATCGTACCCACTTATTTCTACGGCCCATTTTGCCAATCTGCCCGAAAGCTCGGGTTTGTGCAGAATATTTCGAAGTGGATAAGTTGTACGACACTTATCGGATGACATTGAAAATATGGCTTTAATTTCCTGGAGGCACTTATTAAAGAAAGCACTAATTTTTCTAAGTGTGGATATCTAGTTTCGGCCTCACCTAAGGTCCAACTAACATAATAGACAGGGAGTTGCGTACCATGTTCTTCTCAGACTAGGACTCCACTTACCGCTATTTTTGAGACTTCCAAGTACAAGTAGAGTTTCTCGTCCGCTTTCGGGTTGTGAAGCAGTGGCAGACTCCATAAATATCACTTTAGTTCCTACAAGGCCTGTTGGCATTCCGGGGTCCATGCAAAGCTACTCTTCTTCTTAAGCAGCAAGAAGAACCGGTGACTCCTATCTGAGGACCTCAAAATGAATCTCCCTAGGGCGGCTATGCACCCCATTAGCCTTTGTACGGCCTTTACATTATCTACGGTCGTGATATCCTCAATAGCTTTGATTTTATCGGGGTTTATCTCGATTCCCCGATTGGATACCATGAAGCCAAGAAACTTGCCCAAGACGACCCCGAATGCACACTTTTCTGGGTTTAGCTTCTTATTGTACTTCCTTAGTATATCGAAAGTTTCTTTCAAGTGCTTTAAATGGTCCTCTGCCCGCAGGGACTTAAATAACATGTCATCAATATAAAATTCCATTGATTTTCCTATTTGTTCTTCGAACATTCGGTTTATTAGGAGTTGATAAGTTGCACCAACATTTTTTAGTCCGAGCAGCGTTACATTATAAAAGTAGGTGCCATATTTAGTGATAAACGAGGTCTTTTCCTGATCCTAAGGGGTTCATCTATATTTGGTTGTACCCGGAGTAGGCGTCGAAAAACTGAGAATCTCGTGGCTGGCCGTGGATTCGATCATATGATTGATATTAGGAAAAGGAAAGGAATCCTTAGGGCATGCTTTGTTCTAGTCTTTATAATCTACGCACATTCTAAGTTTATTTCCCTTCTTAGGGACTACCACTATATTTGCTAACCATTCGGGATATTTTACTTCCCGAACGGATCCTATTTTGATAAGTTTGGTTACCTCGCCCTTGATGAATGCATGCTTAATCTCAGATTGGGGCCTTCTTTTTTGCTTCACCGGACAAAACTTCGGGTCCAATCTTAATCGATGGGTAGTGATTTTCGGTTGGATCCCTGTCATATCGAGATGAGACCAAGAAAAACAATCCATGTTATCTAAAAGGAATTAAATAATTTTTTTCTTGAGCTCGGGAGTTAACACCGTGCCCAGGTATACCTTTCGTTCAGGAAGATACTCTATCAGTATGACTTGTTCCAGGTCTTCGACTTTCGATTTGGTGGCGTTGGAGTCATCATGAATTATAAAGGATCGAGGGATCCAATAGTCATCGTCCTCGTTTGTCCCCTGCTTCTCCGATTGGGTCGAGGCTGGTGTCTGTGGTTGCTAGTTGGCCTCCTGTTTTCCCTTCAAATCTGATCCCTTTGTTGATGAGAGTGCTGATACTGGTATCATTTCGTCGACCGCAAACATCTCCTTGGCGGCGGGCTACTCCCCGTACACCATTTTGACTCCCTCTGGTATCGGGGGTACTGCCCTCATGTTATGGATCTAAGTCCTTCCGAGTAGGGCGTTGTACCTCATGTCACCCTCGATCACATGGAACTTTGTTTCTTGGATGGTCCCGACCACATTCGCTGGAAAAGTGATTTTACCTTTGGTGGTTTCGCTTGCCATGTTGAAGCTGTTAAGAACTCGAGTTGTAGGCACAATTTGATCATGTAGGCCGAGTTGTTCTACGACCCTCGATTGAATGATGTTGGTCGAGCTGCCTGGATCAATCAAAACGCGTCTATCTTGAATTTTATTCATAAGAATAGATATTACCAGTGCGCCATATTGGGGTTGTGAGATCCCATGTGCATCATCGCCACTGAAAGACAAGGTCTCTTCCGGTATGTCGTCTTGAGTTTGCTTTGTCCTCATGATCGACACCTTGGTGCGCTTGAATATGGGTCCCTGTGGAATGTCAACCCCACTAACAATAATGTGAATTACGTGTTGTGTCTCTTCTTGTTCATTCTTCCTGTTTGCATCCCTGTCTCAAAAGTGGTTCTTAGCCCGGGCGCTTAAGAATTTCCGAAGATTCCCCTCGTTAAACAAACGAGCTACCTCCTCCCTCAACTGTCTGCAATCTTCTGTTCTATGGCCATGGGTGCCATGATACGTGCACATTTGATTAGGATTTCTCTAGGCTGGATCAATCTGTAGAGGTAGGGCCATCTGGTGTCTTTTATGCGTCCGATGGCTGATACAATTGCTGATGCATCAATGTTGAAGTTGTACTCCGATAGCCGAGGTGCTTCTTTGGGTTCGACATTCCTGTCGAAACCATTATTACTCATAGGCCTCGGGAGCTCTGTCCTCGATCATTTCTTCTATCACTTCGAACGTGGTTGCGTCTAGGCCCGTTGTTTCTTCGATCTCCACCATATGGCTGATATCGATCTCTGTTCGACCGTGGTTCTCGTTCAATATCCCTTTGAACTCTGCCGATGGGCCTATTTGGATAAACAGACCTCGAAAGAGCCCCTAACTGGTCGTCCTCGACCGTAATTTTATTGGTACCGATTATGTACATCGACCCAGGTTATAGCTGGATAATCGATCAAATTCTATTTTAACTGTTGTGAGGCCACCAAACTTCGTATGTTTAGCCCTTGAGTGAAAGCCTGAACAGCCCAATCATTGGCGACGGGGGTATATCCATACGTTCTATTTGTAACCGAGATACAAACTCTCTGAGCATCTCGTTGTCTTTCTGCTTCACTTTGAAGAGGCCCAACTTCCTAGTCTCGACCTTTATGGCTCTGGCGTGTGATTTGACAAAGGAATCTACGAGCATGGTAAAGAATCAATGGAGTTGAGTGGAAAATTATGGTACTAGATCATCGCCCCTTTCGATAAAATTTCTCCGAATTTCTTCAGCAGAACGAACTCAATCTCATCGTCCTCTAAATCGTTCCCCTTTATTGCGCATGTATAATAAGTGACATGCTCATTGGGGTCGATAGTTCCATTATACTAGGGACTTTCTGGCATGCGAAATTTCTTTGGGGTGGGCTTAGGAGCTGATAAGTAGGGACTTTGACTGCTTATTTGCTCTCTTTTATTTACGTTTTAGCTAAAAAATACTTAAAGGTATTCCCGAGAACTAATGAAATGTGATTTCTTGCAGGAGTATTGGAATTGAGCAAAAGAGATGAAAATAAACTCAAGAAGGAGTAAATTTGGACAAGGACTAAAACAAAGCAAAAAAGAGCTAAGTGCGGATCGCACAATATTGTGTGCGGCCGCAGACTATGAAGAACCCCTGACAAAATTCACGTGCAAAGTGTGGACCGCACAATTATTGTGCGGCCGCAGAAGAAGAGGTTCAGAGAGATGGAAGTCTAGGTCCCTGAAGAAGTGCGGACCACACTATTATTGTGCGACTGCAGAATTCAAAAGTGCGGCCGCACTCAGAAATGTGCGGTACGAAAAAATCTCTCATGTCAAGCTCAAGTTCAAGAGTGCGGCCGCACTCAGAAATGTGCGGTCCGCATAACCTGAAGAAGTGCAGCCGGATCCCAGAATTGTGCGGCCGCAGAAGTCTATCCTGTCAAGTCAGCTTCAATGTGCGGACAACACACAGAATTGTGCGATCGTAGAACCTCCGCAATGGAAATTTTGTCCTATAATTTCAGCTAGGTATAAATAGATCTTTATGTCAAATTTAGGTTAAGTTTGAATACCTGAAAGTAGATTGCCGTTTTTCCTTTACTATTTTGGGTAACTTTGTAATAGTTTATCATTTTAACATTAGATTTTCTTCCCTTTATTATCTATTATGAGTTTAATCTTATTTTCTTCAATTTTATCTATGAGTAGCTAATTTCTTAGCTAGGTTTGTGACCCAATCCTAGTATGGGTGCCTAATGGGTGAGTGATTTAGGGCTTGTTTGTAATTGGGTGTATGATATTTAGCCTAGTTCTTGCTTGAAATTTAGAATCAACGGTTCCAAACATTGGTTCAAGCCTAATTGACCTAGTCTTTACTTGAGAATGAGATAATAAGTCTAGGAAAACTAGGTTAACAAGGAATTAGGGTGAACTCAAGAGATTGATAGCGCCATCAAAGGGTTGAAACTAGAGATAATAAGACCCGACTTGAGCATCTATCCCTAGTTTTGTGAATTACCCATTTGGACTTGAGAAAGCCAAATTGGGAAAAACTACTCTAACTACCGAAAGGTATCGAATGGGTAATTACATGTGATGGAAGTCACGGACCTAGATCTTTTATAAACTTAAAAAACAACAACGCCAAACATATTGTTTCTTAGATTTTCATTTACAAACATTAGAATAAAAATTAGAAGTAGAAAGAAACAACCAATTATATGGAAGTGCAATTTGGGCACGTCTACACCTAGTCTAGATATATACCTAATCCAATATAATCTCTCTGAGAAATCGACCCCGAGTCACGTTGGGAAATTATAATTGCATCGACCGCTTCATAATCCAAATCAGTGGTGTGAATTTGGGCAACATCAATTTTTGGTGCCGTTTCCGGGGAGCTAAAAAACAGAATTAGCTATATATTTGGTTTTGCGTGTGACTTGTATTATTTTTCTTCCAAGTTACTGACCTTTTTGTGAATCGATTGTAGGTACAAAAATGGCTCTCAACAATGATCCTCTCGGAAATATGCCTTTGGGGGAGGAAGCAGACGATGAACAAGGTGATGAGGTTCCTCTTTAACGTCAAGCAAATAGGCGAGGCCGACTGCCTCATGATAATATTCCTATCCCCCACCTCCACAAAGAGCGGCTCCGCACCAGGTATTTCCAAACGAAGGATATACAAGTTTCATAGTCCCGCCCCGCATTAGGGTGGGCAACTTCCAAATCACCAATGTTATGCTCACATTGCTAGAGTAACGGGGATTCTTCACCGGAGCTCTGAGTCAAAATGCATACAAACACTTGAAAGGTTTTGTGGGCACTTGTTGGGGGAGCAAACAGACCAACGTCTCCGAGGATGCTCTAAGGTTGAGGCTATTCCCCTTCTCTCTACGTATAAAAGCTTTTTATTGGTTAGAAACATTGCCAAACCATTCCATCCGTACATGGGATGAATTGGCGGAAAAACTCATTGCCAAGTCATTTTGTCCCGGGCATATGGCTACTCTTCGGGATGAGATTCTAGCATTCAAGTAAGAACCCAATGAGACTTAGCACGAGATTTGGGAGAGGTATTGTACGATGGTGAAAGAGTGTCTGAATAATGATATGACTGAGGCTATGATTCAACAAACCTTCTACAGGGGGATCAATACTACCAATCAATGCGTGGTCAACCAACTTGCCGGTGGGAATTTCATGACAATGCCATATGTCGAAGCTTGTGACATTTTGGATGAAATGGCAGATACCTCATCGGCATGGAAAAGTAGAGCTAATGTTTCTCAAGATAATCCAAATGACATTCACCTACACAAAGAACTACATGATCATGGGAAAGCAATTGCAGAGTTGACCACAACAATGAATCAACTAGCCAAAGCTCAGCTTCAACAAGTGCAAGACCGTGTGGAACAATTTATGCAAGATGATAGTGGGTATGACCAAGGCGATTCATACAATGAGCAAGAAGAAGAAGTGCATTATGTCAATAACTACTAAGGGAAAAGAAATAATTCTCAAGGCCCGTATCAACAACAATGGCGATCTCAAGGAAATGGGCAATTGCAGTGGTGGTAACAACAATCAAGGTAATTGGAACAATAAAAATAATCAAGGCAACCAAGGCAATTGGGGTGGTAACAATCAAGGATATTGGGGAGGCAACAACCAATGGGTTGGAATAATAACCAAGGGAATCGGGGGTCGGGCTTTCAGAGGCTCCCGATTTATCAACAACCAAGCAATCCACCTCCTTATCCATCTCAGGGTTCTAGTTATTCAAATAATGAGATGGGACAGATTAAAAATATGTTCAAACAAATGGTGGAGAAAAATGCTGACTACTATGCTCAACTAGCCTCTCACAACTCTTCAATCCAAAATTTGGAGGTTCAACTAGGGCAAATCTCGCAAGCTTTAAATACTCCTCCTAAGAGGGCACTACCTAGTGACACAGTGGTGAACCATAAGGGTGGGAAAAACATGAGACATACCATGGCCGTAACCAAACTGAGTGGAAAAGGTGGGGAGGCAAAAAACTCAAACCAAAGAAGAGTTGTGGATGATGATGTAATGATTCAAGAAGATGAAATTCCAAGAAATGTGGTACAATCTAATGAAGAAGTGAGAATTGATATTTATGAAAATGTGGAGGAGTCACAAGAAGAAGTGAACCCGTCTACGAAACACGTGATTGACATTCCAGAACCGGTAGTGCCAAAGGCCAAGGAACCAATGCCAAGGCTTCCTCCTCCATACCCTCAAAGGTTGGCCAAGAAAAATAGCGAGAACCAATTCAAGAAGTTTATTGACATGATGAACAGCTTATCCATTAATGTGCCATTAGTTGAGGCGTTGGCACAAATGCCCGGCTATGCAAAGTTAATGAAGGATTTGGTGACAAAGAAAACATCAATGAATTGTGAGACTATCAAGATGACACATCAAGTGAGTGATATTGTGCACTCAATGGCTTCAAAATTGGAAGATCCCGACGCTTTCACAATTCCTTGCACTATTGCGAGCGCCGACGTTGCCAAAGCTCTATGTGATCTAGGGGCGAGTATCAAATTGATGCCTAAATCGGTGTTCAATACTTTGGGAATTAGGAAACCAAGACCCATATTTATGAGGTTACAAATAACGGATCGTACTATGAAGATACCATTGGGTATTATTGATGATGCATTGGTTCGTGTTAATAAGTTCATCCTTCCGGTGGACTTTGGGATTCTTGATTGCGAAGTGGACTATGAGGTGCCTATTATCTTGGGTAGACATTTATTTGATACCGGGAAGGCTCTTGTTGATGTGGAAGCCGGTGAGGTCACCTTCCATGTGGGAGATAAAAAGGTGGTTTTCCATATATGCAAATCGATGAGGCAACCAAATAGCAATGAAGTTTGTCGTTGGTGGACTTAGTGACCGAGGTGATTTTTGGTGATGCAAGTGCCATGATGAATGTTGATGATACTTTAGATGCATTATTGCTCAATCATAATGATGATGAGAAGGAAGGCTATGTGGAATGTGTAAATTCATTTCAAGGAATAGGGTCTCATACATATGAACCCTGAAATCTTGAGAACCGGAAGACTCCTCCAACAAAGCCCTCAAACGAGGAGCCTCCCACTTTGGAGTTAAAGCCATTGCCTCCACATATCAGGTATGAGTTTCTTGGCTCATGTTCTACTTTACCGGTTCTTCTTTCCTCTTGCTTGACTAACATGCAGGTAGACTCTGCTTTGATGGTGCTACAAAAGAGGAAGAAAGCTATTGGATGGACACTGGCGGATATTCGGGATATAAGCCCCACCTTTTGCATGCACAACATTATTTTGGAGGAGGATACCAAACCCTCCGTTGAACATCAAAGAAGATTAAATGAAGAAATAAAAAAGGTGGTGAAGAAAGAGATCATAAAATAGTTGGATGTCGGGGTTGTTTACCCCATTTCCATTAGCTCGTAGACCTGTACGATGCAATGTGTCCCAAATAAAGGGGGCATGACTGTGGTAACAAATAACAAGAATTAATTGATCTCTATAAGAACGGTCACTGGGTGGATAGTGTGTATGGACTATCGGAAGCTCAACAAATTCACTCGAAAATATCATTTCCCGCTTCCATTCCTTGATCAAGTGCTTGATAGGTTGGCCGGTCGATTTTTCTATTATTTCCTTAATGGATATTCCAGTTACTATCAAATTCTTATTGTTCTGGAGGACCAAGAGAAGACTACTTTCACTTTTCCCTATGGTACTTCCGCATTCTCGCGGATGCCATTTGGGTTATGCAATGCACCGATAACTTTTCAACGGTGTATGATGGCCATCTTCACCGACATGGTGAGGGACTTTATTGAGGTCTTCATGGATGACTTTTCTGTGGTCGGGAACTCTTTTGATGATTGCTTGAACAACTTGGATAAGGTTTTGGCAAGATGTGAGGAAGCAAACTTGGTTTTGAATTGGGGAGAAGTGTCACTTCATGGTCTAGGAAGGCATTGTCCTCGGCCACAAAATTTCAAAGCATGGTATTGAGGTCGACAAAGCTAAAATAAAGGTGATCTATAAACTCCCACCCCCTACATCCATGAATGGAGTGAGGAGCTTCTTGGGTTATGCAGGGTTCTATCGCCAATTCATCAAGGACTTTTCTAAGGTGGTAAACCCCTTGTGCAAACTTTTGGAGAAGGATGCGAAGTTCCATTTCAACAAGGATTGTATGAAGGCATTCTAATTGCTCAAGTTCAAATTGATTACTAATCCTATTATCACCACACTGTATTGGAGCTTTCCTTTAGAGCTCATGTGTGATGCAAGTGATGTGGCGGTTGGAGCAGTTTTGGGAAATGTATCAACAAAATCTTCCATCTGGTCTACTATTCTAGTAATACCATGAATGATGCCCAAGTCAACTACATAGTAATCAAGAAAGAGCTATTGGCTATTGTCTTTGCTATGGAAAAGTTCTGCCCATACTTGATGGGTACAAAGGTGATTGTCCACACTGATCATGCGGCGCTTCGGTATTTGATGAGCAAGAAAGATTCCAAGGCAAGACTGATGCAGTGGGTGCTTCTATTGCAAGAGTTTGATCTAGAGATTCAATACCACAAGGGTAGTGAAAACCAAGTGGCGGACTACTTGTCTCATTTGGAGGAGGAGGGGAGGACACATGACGGCCTTGAGATTAATGATTCCTTCCTCGACGAGCAACTTCTAGCCATTTTAAAATGCCATGGTTCTCCCACTTATGCAATTATCTTGTGAGTGCTATTGTACCGAATGAGTTTCATTCAAAATAAATGAAGAAGATCAGACGGGATTGCCTTGACTATTATTGGAATGAGCTGCGTCTCTTCCGGATTTTTACCGATGGTGTGATTCGACGATGTGTACCGGAAGAAGAACAAGTGGATATTATTGAGGCTTGACACTCTTCACCATATGGTGGTCACCAAGGTGGAGCGAGAGCGGCAACAAAAGTGTTGAGTTGCGTATTCTATTGGCCTACTCTTTTCAAGGACGCTAGTGATCTCGTCAAGCATTGTAAAGAATATTAATGGGCCGGTGGTATTTCTAAGAAAAATGAGATTACCCTCACCACCATCTTGGAGATTGACATTTTTGATGCGTGGGGAATTGATTTCATGGGTCCGTTCGTGATTGTGGGAACACTTACAATTTGATAGCTGTGGATTATGTGTCAAAATGGATTGAAGCCATGGCTTTACCCAACAATAAAGCTCGAAGTATCGTGGAATTTTTGAAAAAGAACATCTTCACAAGATTCGGTCCTCCAAGGATCATTATTAGTGATGGGGATTGCACTTTTGCAACAAAGCTTTTTATACCTTACTCACAAAGTGTGGTGTCACTCAGAAAGTTTCGACCCCTATCATCCTCAAGCAAGCGGACAAGTGGAAGTCTCCAATCGGGAGATCAAGAGTATTTTTTCAAAGACAGTGAATGACAACTACACGGAATTGTCAATGAAAATTGATGATGCTCTTTGGGCTTATAGGACGGCTTAAAAAACACCGATTGGTATGTCTCCGCATCGGTTAGTGTTCTAGAAAGCTTGTCACCTTCCGGTGGAACTTGAGCACAAGGCTATGTGGGCATTGAAGAAGCTTAATCTTGAATGGGATGTTGCCGCCAACTTAAGGGTGTCACAATTGAATGAGCTTGATGAATTCCGGTACCATGCTTATACAAGTTCGTCCTTACACAAGGACAAGATGAAGTACCTCCATGACAAGTACATCCAAAACAAGGAGTTCAAATAAGGTGATCTTGTGCTATTTTTCAATTCTCTGTTGCGGATGTTTCCGGGAAAGTTGAAGTTTAAGTGGAGTGGTCCATTTGAGGTTGTGCATGTAACACCCTTTGGTGCATTAGACTTGAAGAAAAAAAATGATGAAGTGTTTAGAGTCAATGGTCACCGGGTGAAACATTATCTTGGCAAAGTTGATGATGGCCACGTCGTGGCGTTAATCCATTTCAAGTGATTGATGGTAATCTGCGTCGTGCCGCAACGTTAAATCAGGCCCTTCTTGGGAGGCAACCCATGTTTCTTTTCATTTTCAATTTTTATCTTTGTTAGATAGAATTTGTGTTGAGCTAATTGGTTTTGAAGTGAATTGCAGGAATGAGTGTGCATTACAGGGGATGTTCTCGAAAAAATTGGCCAAGTGTTGAAAAAGTGCGGACCACACAATAATTAATGCGACCGCATAAAGGAGTCTGCGGCCGCACAATTCTTTAGGCGGCCGCACAAGTGGAGACCCTAAAATGTGAACTTTCTGAAGTTTTGAATTGCAGAGAATACGCCATTCTGCGGCCGCACTCACTTTTCTGCAGACCGCAGAATCTCAGCAAAGGTCCAGGTAAAGAGTGCAGACCGCACTCAACTTTAATTTTGATCGACTTGGTCAAACTATAAATAGGTCCTCTGAGCACTATTCACAGCTTTACGCACTCTGAATTCTTGAGACCTAAGCAAACATAGTGCACCAAAAAATAGTTCACACTCCACATTCATTTCATCAAGTTTAGATTCTCACTTGCATGCTTGATCACTGGTATGTTCAATCCATGTTAGATTTTTCCATTTTTCTTAATTTTTGTTCTTGATTAGTATAATTATTTTTTGTAGCCTAAAATGTCAAATGGTATTCATGTGTGCTTAAAATCATGTGGGTTATATCATGTGTGTTCATTCGGGAACGGGTAGATCATTGATCATGTTTATTTACAAATACCATGTCTAAATTGTGCAAAAATTGCAAAACCTAAAGTCAGTGCCGTGTAATTTCAAATTGTGCGGTCCGCAGATCTTAACTTAGGGCAAAATATGTTTCATGAAAAGTGCGGACTGCACTCAAAATTGTGTGGTCCGCAGAAAAATTTATTGGTCGTGGAAAAATGTGTGCGACCGCACTTTGAAACATTAGAGACCCAGTAGTCTGAACCTGGGATTATGCGCCAGCACTCAAAATTTTGCAGTGCTCACTTCAGGATGTGCAACCACACTTTGAAATTGTGCGGTCCGCACATGACAGTCTGTGATCGCACTCAAACTGACTTATATGACTTATATTGCAGACAATGGTTCGATCATGAGGTAGAGGAGATACATTCAAATAGAGGGGTGATCCCTCCCGAGGCCAAGGAAAGGGAAATCATCCTCTTGAGTGAAATCAAAAGTCATAGCCAAAAATCCGACCACTGGGAGAGGTAGGGCCATAGCGCCCTCAAAATCTAGTTCATATGCCCCGTCTAGGGAAGCCTCGAGGGTCATTTAGTGGAGGTATAGCCTGAGGCCCAATCCCAACCACCACAAGCCACTGGGAGATATCAACTGTGCAACGAACCCTCCACCACAACAAGTTCTTCTGAGGGTTCCGATGCTGGTAGCCAGGGTTCTGAGACCTCCTCTACACCTACTCCTTCTGCACCAGTTGCAGTAGATGATGATGATGATATCCTGGATGATGGTAAAGGAGGTGACACTCGAGTGGGCGAACTAGAGAGGTCGAAGAAGAAGGAAGCGTGGGAAGATAGATTTGTGAGTTTGACAGCCTTTACAAGGTTCACAGAGTGGTGGCCCCAGAGATCGCTCACACTCGAGCGACAATTCTTAATGAAGGATTTGGATAAATACAATCCAAATGTCCTTAAGCAGTTCCGGGAGCGAAAGGGGTGGATGCGGTTCAGTGTCATAGATGAAAATGAGCACTTGGTACGGGAATTTTATGCCAATGTGGGTCACATAAAGAAGGGCACCAAAATAACAAAAATGAGAAATTTGAAAGTCAAATTCACCCAATCACTCTGAACACTTATCTGGGATTCGAGGAGGTATAGGCCATCTAGTACTTGGATAAGCTTGCTATGGGTGATGCAACTCGCCCTTGGTTAGCAGAGATTTTGGATGCTCCAGGACCACCACCATCATCGATCACAACAGGGATTCTTATCACACGGGCCACCCTAAATTTTGAAGCAAAAGGGTGACAAACTTTTGTGTGCAGCCGTATTGACCCAAGCAGGAATGAGAACAATCTTCCAATTCCCTGAGCAGTCTTGGTGGCATCTATTATGGTTGGGTACCCAATAAATGTGGGTGCCATCATGTCCGCCAAAATGAATGTGGTTGTCCGAAAAGGTGAAAGCTCTTACCATATCCTAACACCCTCACAGAATATTTCAACGATGCAAAGGTGGAGCCGAGGAGTTTTGATATAAAAGTGAGGGCCAAGAAGCCCTTCTCATGGTACTCCCTGCAAGGTGTGGAAACCCAAAGTTCAAGGGTAAGGAAACCACAGTGGTGGTTACAGAGTCAACTACTGAGCAGCCGGTTCTTCCACCGAGACAGCTGACATGCCACCACCTGCATCTTCTAGACCATCAGTACCAGTACCAGTGCCAGCCTCATCCACTTATCCACTCACTGCACTGCGAGTCTCCCTGACATTGGCGAGTCTCAACAACTGGATTCAGACAGCCACTTCTAAGCTGTCTGACATATCTAGTGTTGTTGCAGCATAATCTTCTACCCCAGTAGTACCACAGGTCCCTTCATCAGTGGAGGAAGCATTAAAGAAGATTCTGGAGAACCAAAAGACCATTATGGATACACTGGTGGTACATGGGGGAGCCATTTAGGAGCTAGGCAAACATGTGAAAAAGATGAGGAAATCCTAGGCTTCGAAGAAATCAGTGGAGAGATTGAGAAAGGAGGTGACAAAGATTGCAACAACGGGTGATTTACCATTTGACCTACTGATGGAGACAGATCCATCAGTACCAGCAGACCCAGCAACACCAGTAGCAGAGGCACTAGTTGGCCAGTCTGACGAGCCAGACCTTGCTGCCCACACTACCGAGGAGATGCTTCAGATTTTTGCCAAACCCATTGTTCCCTAACCAGATGATGATGAGATCCAGTTGGAGGATCCCGAGGGTGGTGATGCTTCCAGTCACCCTGAGACCACATAGGGAGTTTTCTTTACTCTCTACCGTCCCTTATTTTTATTTTTCTAAGCATTGAGGACAATGCTTATTTTTATTCAAGGGGGTGGTCTATTTTGGTTGGTTTGATTTGATGACATTGGCCTGTATAACTTTAATACTCTTTTTCTTTTATCTTTATTTTATCTTTATTTATGTATATATTTCCCTCTCTCTCTTTTGATGTATATATTCTATTTCCCTCGGTTTGTATATTCATTTGCCTTACTTTCAGTAGTTTATCTCATAGCTTCTTTATTTTGTTTTCTTAATAGACTAGCTTCTTATTTACTTTAATAGCTACTTTTTTATTTGGTAGCTTTTTTTTATGTTTTAAGTGTGCAATAAGCCTTTGGTTTTCTTAATGCCACGGTTCATTCCAAAGGTGGGTTTTGTGCGAACCTGGTGGATCTTCCCAACGATGGATGGCGTGACAACCTTCTTAAGGGATTGAGTCCATTTTTGATGTTTTAAGTAAAAGCAAGTAGTATTAATGAATAAATAAGGGTCAATCATGCTTCACTTGGTACCAACAAACTTAACTACACGCTTATGGTTAAAAACAAGTTTTTGGAAAGAAATGGATCTAGTTAGTGACCTTGTGACTCTTGTGTTGACTTAGGCAATCATCGAGTGGTTTAGTTGAACCATTAGCAATTTTCAATCTTGAATGGTTGTTGTGATCCCTAGACTCTATTCTCTTTAACAATTCGGTTGTGTGAGAAGTGGGATATTTGGTTACAAGTCCAAGTACCCGTGCGAATGGTCTAGAACTTGCCCCGAATGTGTTTCTAGGCGAAATTCTAAGTTTTGCTTGGCTTGAGAAGTGATTGTAGGCTATCCTTGACCTGTTTTAGAACTTTCCATGTCCCACCAATGATGCTATCTCTAGTTAAACCATTTGAGCCTAAATCCTTTTTCATTTGATAACCATGTTACAAGTCTTTACCCGTTTTATAGTGACCCTCTCTTGGCACCTGAGCTTCCCTTAGAACTCATGAGAATAAAATGGCGAAAAAATAAGTTTGGGGGAGAGACGAGGAGTTTGAAAGTGGTATCAAGGCACAAAAAAAGAAATAAATGAAGAAAAGGAAAGTCAAAGAAAGAGAAAGAAAGAACAAAAGAAAAACTCAAAAAGAAAGTGAATAATGTGAAGGGTTGATGGGATTCAAAAGAAAGCAAAAATGCCAAGCATGGAGAAAAAAGAAGAAGAATATGAATATCATGGCCAAGAAAGAGTGATTTCAAGTATCTCTAGTTCCCCTAAGGAAAAAGAAAGTGACTCAAAGCATCGGCAAATCATGAGCCAAAAAAAGAAAATGGAGTACTTAAGGAAAGATGAACACGTTCTATTCCAACATTTCCCACCTTAGTCCAAAAGCCTTCATTACATGCTGAAAAATCCCTACGCGATTTCAAGCTGAGTAAGCTTACATTAGTGGTGATCTACATGAGGGGCAAGCATATGGTATGTAGAGCCGTACTTGTGACTTTCTTTTGAGAGTGATGAGAGATCCTTTCACAAGTCATTGAATTGAGTGTTACATTCTTGAGTGAAATGAGCTTCCGGAGAGTATAGGAGGAGGAGTTTGGGATCCACAGTGACCTACATGAAAGTGCAAACTTCCTTGATGAATAAAGTCAACTCTTGATGCTCAAGTGTCACATTAGAGCTATTTGTGATTTAACATTCAAAAGATGGCCTTGTTGATAATTCATGAGTGTGTGGGTAATTGTTGGTCCCAATTGATGTGTGTTTGATTCAACTTAGGCCAGCTGAAATAGCTTTTTTTTGTGGAGGTGTGAATTACCTTATTTGCTCTAGGACAAGCAAAAGCTTAAGTTTTGGGGGAGTTGTTAAGTAGGGATTTTGACAACTTATTTGCTCTCTTTTACTTACGATTTAGCTCAAAAATTCTTAAAGGTGTTCCCGAGAACTAACAAAATGTGCTTTCTTGTAGGAGTATTGGGAATTGAGCCAAAGAGAGGAAAATCAACTCATGGAGTAAATTTGGACAAGGACTAAAACAAAGCAAAAAAAGAGCTAAGTGCGGACCGCACAATATTGAGTGCGGCCGCAGACTATGAAGAACCCCTAACAAAATTCATGTGCAAAGTGCGGACCGCACAATTATTGTGCAGCCGCAAAAGAAGAGGTTCAGAGAGATGGAAGTCTAGGTCCCTGAAGAAGTGCAGACCGCACTATTATTGTGCGGCCGCAGAATTCAAAAGTGTGGCCGCACTAAAAAATGTGTGGTCTGCATAATCTGAAGAAGGGCGGTTGCATCCCAGAATCGTGCGGCCGCAAAAGTCCATCATGTCAAGTCAGCTTCAATGTGCAGACCGCACATAGAATTATGCGGTCGTAGAACCTCCACATGGGAAATTTTGTCCAATAATTTTAGCTGGGTATAAATAGTTCTATTTGTCAAATTTAGGTTAAGTTTGAACACCTGAAAGTAGATACCCGTTTTTCCTTACTGTTTTGGGAACTTTGTAATAGTTATCATTTTAACATTAGATTTTCTTCCCTTTATTATCTATTATGTGTTTAATATAATTTTCTTCCTTACTCTATGAGTAGTTGCCCTAGTATGGGTGATTGATTAAGGGCTTGTTTGTGATTGGGTATATAATATTTAGCCTAGTTCTTACTTGAATTTTAGAATCAATGGTTGAAAACATTGGTTCAAGCCTAATTGACCTAGTCTCTACTTGAGAAAGAAAGACTAAGTCTAGGAAAACTAGGTTAACAAGGAATTGGGGTGAACTCAAGAGATTGATAGACCCGATTAAAGGGTCGAATCTAGAGATAGTAAGACCCAACTTGAGCATCTATCACTAGTTTTGTGAATTACCCATTTAGACTTGAGAAAGCAAAATTGGACAAAACCACTCTAACTACCGAGATGTATCGAGTGAGTAATTGCGTGTGATTGCTATATGACACCCTGAGCAATCAAACTTTTCCTAAAGCCCACAATCTGTTAGGTAACCATCTAGGTGGAAGTCACTGCCCTATATCTCTTATAAATTTAAAAAACAACACCAAAAATATTGTTCCTTAGTTTTCATTTACAAACATTAGCATAAAAATTAGAAGTAGAAAGAAACAACCAATTATGTGGAAGTGCAATTTGGGCACGTCATACACCTAGTCTAGATATATACCTAATCCAATATAAGATCTCTGAGGAATCGACCCTGAGTCACGTTGGGTAGTTATAATTGTATCGACCGCTTCACAATCCCAATCAGTGGTGTGAATTTGGGAGACATCAGGAGCCGCGCTCAGGGGGGAGGGGAAGGATTTTGTACGAACTTATTTGAATTCAAACCCTTCAGAATCGGTGGTGTCCCCGGAATTTGATCAACTCGGGAGTTATACGTTTCCACTTTTTTGTCAATGGCTTCAATCTTTTTCTCCCCTGATTCGATTTGCTTTGTCATCTCCTCGAGCATTTTCATAATAGCGAGGTCGGTCCCCGATTCATTCATGTTTGACCTCCAAAATACTGGTTTGGCCCTGTGAACAACTTCCAGTGATGGCTCAGGTTCGACCCCACTCGATGCATGATTCTAATTTTTGGAATTGTGCTATTGCAGCCTTTTGAGCCTGCAACATTTCGGGTCGACGCCCAAATTTGAATTTAGGCAAAATGGGAACTGACATCGATGGGTTCTACAATTGGTACTCCCTCGAGGTCATCCTGAGGTACTTCGTTCCCTGGGATGGCTATGTTGTCGTTTTCTCCATGAAAACCAAGGCCATTATCGGCGTGTGTGGGTACTGCTTGAGAATTCGACATGTTGATCCTGAAATAAAAAAACACTTACAAGAATAAGTGTAAAGCAGTGTGTGTTATGAAAATTAGTACCAGACAATCACTATTATCCTTATCCCCACGGTGGGCGCCAAACTTTTACCCTTAAAATCGGATAACAATTGAATTTATAAATACGTGATTTCACTTTGCACAAATTAAGAAATATGAGAATTGATGTTAGAAATTAACTGTAAAATAAAAGCAAACAAATATAAAGCTCAGTTTGGCCCTCGAGCTAGATCTCACTCGAACTGAATAAGTGTGTAATTGAGAAGTATTAACTTAACAGCATAGAAAAAATGCTTAAGATAGAAAATATAAAATAACTTTATTATGTGTGAATCAAATGATTACAAAATGATTGGAATTCCCCTTTATATAGTAGATGAATTCTACTCATTGTACAATTCTAAAAATAGAAGGAAATCTCATGATTGGCCAAATAACCGGTCTTGATTTGATACGTGCCGTGATTTCTGCCACGATCCTTGCCCGATCACAGATATCTCGATTTTTCGTTATTTGACTCAACAGGTTTTCTTCGGTCTCACTCGATGCCTATCCTGTTCGGTATCGATCCCGCCTAGTCTCGATCTCAATTGCTAGTGATTCTTTACCCATGTTTTAGAGATTAAAATACTCGTGATTTCCTACTCGTTTGTTGAGATTAAAGTCTTCTTGACTTTCTACTCATTTGTCGAAGATTAAGTCTACATGACTTTCTACTTATTTTGGAGATTAAAATCGTAGTAATTTTTTGCTCCAATTTATTGCTTAGTTTGAAGATTAAAAACTTTACCGGTTATTAAATTTGGTTGTGCCATATATTACTCGGTTTGAAAATTAAAAATTTCATCGTTTATTAGAGCTGGTTGATTAGATATTATTCAGTTTGAAGATTAAAAGACTTCTTTTTATTAAATCTATATGTGTCAGATTGGTTTGAAGATTAAAAACTTCACCACTTATTAATTCTGGCTCTATTATGACATGGAAATAGTTCATGTAGTAGGCACTACAAAGTAATAGGGGTGGAGAATATGAATTTACTCTTGAACAAATATGTTTGGAATATGACATTATTCACCAAACAACTTCCCCCTCCTCGCAATCTAATGGGATTGCGGAAAGAAAGAATTGATCATTAAAGAAGAAGATGATTGCTTTGGAGGAAGGTATTCTTACAGATGACTGGTTACTCAATCGAGTTTCCCCATAACAAAACACAATCCATTTCATATGAAAAATGGAAAGGAAGAAAGTCCAACTTGAAATATTTCAAATTGTGGGTGTTTAGCTAAGTGCAAGTTCCTAAATCCAAAAGGGTAAAGATTGGACCAAAAATTGTTGATTGTATTTTCAAAGGATATGCAACAAATAGTAAGGCATATCGTTTTCTGGTTCACAAATCAGAAATCTCCAACATTCATATTAATACGGTGATCGAATTAGATAATCCTAAATTCTTTGAGAATGTTTATCTGTATAAAAAGAAATGTGAGTCGTCTAGAAAAAACTCTAAGCGACTTAGGGAAGAAGCAGAGAAAAGTACATTTAATAAGAAAAATCTAAGACGTGGTACATGTCAAAAGACAACTACTTTCTTTGGGCCAGATTTTCTGTCACGACCCAAAATCTGTTAAAGGTCGTGATGGCGCCGGACACCACTGTCAGGCAAGCCAACACTAAACAGTTAATTTAATTTTCATTTTAATATTTTTGAAATCATGAATTTCCTTCAACTTAACTAGTAAAGATGAACTTTACAGAATAATAATGATGTTTTCCAATTTCATTACTGAATATCCCCTAATCATCCCAGAACCCGGTGTCACAAGTACATGAGCATTTACTAGGAAGTAAATAAAATACAATAATTATCCGGAATACAAAATTTGGGTAGAAAAGAAAATACAAGAACTCTGAAGGAGACTCTGCTGGCCACGAGTCATAATATGGAGTGCAGTTCACCTAAGTCTCTGCATGCGTACACGCCTCTACTCTTACAAGGCCGCTAATCATAAATGCACCTACACAAAAGTGTGCAGAAAGTGTAGTATGAGTACGTAAATCAACGTGTACCCAGTAAGTATCCCGCCTAACCTCGAAGAGGTAGTGACGAGGGGTCGACTTCGACACTTACTAAGGGCCTACATTGTGATAATATGAAATTCTAATTAAGCATGATATACAAAAATAAGACTCAAAACAAGAAATAACTGAATAAGTTTTCACCATATTTAAGAGCCTAAATTACTTTCTTATTTTAAAACATATAATCACACAAACGATGAATTTATACCACTAATAAAAGGGATTTCCAGTTCCGTAATCACATAAAAATACCACCGAGGACGTTCGGCGCGATCCAACATAAATATAAAATGTGCACTGCCGAGGTTCGAACGGCGTGAACCATAGATGCATGTATTACCCCGCTCGCGGATCATACATGTGACACGGTCAAATATAAATTTAACGATTATCCCGCTCACGGATCATACTTGCGATGCGGTTACACATAGACTTCTTAAGTTATTATAGTATTCTTCCATTCTTTTCAAAATATGAAATTTCAATGAAAAATTTTAAGATCCCATTATTTTTTTCTCAATTTCAACTCCTTTCAAAATATTTAATAAGCAACCTCAATCATGCTCCTTCTCAAGGTAGACAATAAATATAAATCAATAACAATATCAACAAGGCATGATGTAAGCCTAAAACTACCCGGACATAGGCATAGCTAGTAGCTACGTACGGACCCTCGTCACCTCGTGCATACGTAATCCCACCAACAAATGGAAGCACATAATAATTTAGTTCACCTATGGGGTTAATTCCCTCCTACAAGGTTAGAAAGGAGACTTACCTTACTTCGAAATTCCATAACCGTCTCCAACACCTTTCTAGCAGCTCGAACCAATGACTATCGCTCCAAAACTAGACAAACAATGTGCAAAAATATACTCTAATACTCATAATCAATCAATTTATAACAATTTGCAACTCCACTCGAAAAGTCAATAAAGTCGACCCTCGGTCCTACGTCTCAGAACTCGATGAAACTCAAAAAAATCCGACAACACATTCCGATACGAGTTCAACCATACCAATTTTATCAAATTCCGATAACAACTTGACCTCCAAATCTTAAATTTTCATTCTTGAAAAGATTTGCAAAAATATTGATTTCTTCCATTTAAATCTGAAATAAATGATGAATATAATCATAGAATCATGAAGTATAATCACTTTCGGATATAGAACACTTACCCCAATCCATATGATGAAAATCGCCTCAAAAATCACTTCATTCCGAGCTCCATAGCTCCAAATATGTTAAAAATGGCCGAAACCTCGAAATATAGCTTCTGCCCAGGCATTTACTCTTCGCGATCGCAAAGCATCACTTTTCTCAGCCCAAATTTTGCCCTTCGCGATCGCGAAGATCAAGTGCCCAGCTCTTCCAGACAGCCTCTAGTATAATGGTCATAACTTTTTGTACAAAAATTCAAATTGCAAATGGTTTGATTTTTTGAAATCTAAACACCAAGGGATACAACTTTCTTGCCTTTCTCATCTCTTAGTTAGTTATATATTATGAGGTACAAGCTACCATTTTGTACACAATTCTAAATGAAAAATGGTTTAATTTTCTGAAAACTAAACACAAAGAACTACAACTTTTATTTTTGGATCATCTTCAAATTCTTTATAAATTGTGATATATAAGCTCCCAAAGTCTGGTCAATGCAGCAGAATGTTTCCTCTACGTGATCGAGAAAGCTCCTCAGCGATCGCGAAGCACTGGCCAATTTCTCCCATTTTACTCGTCGCGATCGCGTCCAAATCCCGCGATCGCATAGCACATTGATGTAGCCAAAAACCATCAGCTAAATAGACCTAGAAATGGTCCGAAACAACCCCAAGACTCACCCGAACCCCTCGGGACCTCGTCCGAACATACCAACAAGTATCAAAATATAACACGGACTTAGTCGAGGCCTCAAATCACATTAAACAATGCTAAAAACACGAATCACACCCTCAATTCAAGCCTAATGAAACTAAGAAATTTCAACTTCTACATTTGATGCCTAAACTTATCAAATCAATTCCGATTGACCTCAAATTTTACACACAAGTCACATTCGACAATACAGACCTACTCCAACTTCCGGAATCGGACTCCGAGCCCGATAACAAAAAGCCCAGTTTTGGTCAAATTTCTCAAAAACCTTCAAATTCCTAACTTTCGCCAAATGACCCCAAAATGACCTACGGACCTCCAAATCCACTTCGGACGTGCTCCCGATACCAGAATCACCATACGGAGCTATTTCCAAACTCGGAATCCCAAACGTCTATCAATAACGTTGAAATGCACTTCAACCCAAATTCATAAAATTCTTTCAAAATGCCAACCTTCCACAATAGGCGCTGAAACGCTCCTCGGCCATCCAAAACCCGATCCGTACATACGTCCAAGTCCATAATCATCATACGAACCTGTGGGGACCTTCAATTCCCAATTCTGACGTCGTTTACTCAAAATCAACCCTTGGTCAGATTCTTCCAACTTTAAGCTTCCGAAATGAGAATTCTCTTTCGAAATCCATTCCGAACTTCCCGGATTTCAATTCCGACCACGCTTACAAGTCATAATACCTGAAGTGAAGTTGCTCATGGTCTCAAATTGCTGAACGACGCGCTAGAGCTCAAAATGACAGGTCGGGTCGTTACATCTTCTAATATTCTTGTTGGAAAATGAGCCTCAAAAGTTTAAAGACAGTCAATAGTCATATAGAATCCATATTAAATAATCATATTGGGAGTTTGTTGGATTATAAATGGATTTTCAAGAGAAAAATAAAGGATGATGGCACTATTGACATGTACAAGACTTGTTGTCAAAGAGCGTAGACAATGAGAAGACCTTGACTATTTTGACATATACTCATCGGTTACGAGTATTACGTACATATGAATGTTAGTAGCATTGACTACGGTATACGGTCAAATGGATGTGAAGACAACCTTTTTAAATTGTTAATTGGAAAGAAAAAATCACATGAAACAACCAAGGGTTTGTGGTTGCTGAAAAAGAAAAGAAGGTGTGAAGACGTGTTAAGTTTCTTTATGGACAAAAAAGCACACAAATAATGATATGCGAAATTTGACCAAATAATATTGTCAAATGGTTTCAAAATAAATGATCATAAACAAATGTGTTTACATTAAGAATACTCCAAATCATGTACTCATTGTGTATTTATACGTGGATGATATGTTTAAAAAGAATAATAAAAAAAAGCACATGAAATATTTAAAATGTGAGAGCATTTAGTTTGTGCATGACAAAAGCTAATGTTAGACTTGATGTCTATATTATTTAGAGGAACTAAATGATCTACTTTTTCCCTATTCATTTTTCAAAACTATGTCATCATTGTTACAAAACTGGCACGCGTATGTCGTTATTTTCTAACGAAATACTTTCCTTATTATTTGCTCTTATATCGGTAATTAGCTGAGTTGGAAAGCAAGAGCAAATGTTATGCAAATCCTCTATTAAATTAGAAATCGTCTTCAAGAAAGGTCGATAGCAAAAGTGCTAGATTTTGTGAACGAGTGTGGGTAGGAATTGAAAGAAGCATCTTTTAAATATACCTCTTCATATCATTCTTTCATTTTTTATAAATTTAGAGGTTTTGCCTCATTTTTTTTATCGGAGAAGGGTCGGATATACCCCTCTACTATCATCAATAGTTTTAAAAAGCCCCCCGTTATACTATTAGGACATCCTAATCCCTGACGTTATACTATTATGTGTATAAGCCCTTAGTTTAACGGAAGTGACATGTGGCACGCGTATAACTATCTGGGCTTTTTTATAAGTGCTTCGACCCACACATAACCCAATCTGACCCTAACCCTCTCTCTCCATCCTTCTGATTTCTCTTTCTTCCTCTTTGCTTTTTGTTTTCTGATTTTCACACGTTTTACAATTGCAGATTTGCGGTATGAGAACCAAATTCCGGAAAAAATGCTTTTGATTATTCAACTCATTATACTTTCATAGATTGATGAATCTGAAGAAATAAATTGCTATAATTCATATTATTTACCTTCTATCAAATTTACACAATCACGATTCCTTCATTTTTTTGCTTGTTGTTTTGCTTCTTTCCTTATCTTGGTTTTCTCTGCTTTTTCTTCTTTTTATGATCTTTATCCCTCTCTTTCTTCTTCATCAAAAGCTGGTTTTGAAGTTGTATGGGGCTCAAATCGCCACTAGTTTAAAGACAACTTTATTTCTTGAAAATTACTCCAAACCCAGTTAAACAACAAGAAGTATATTTAGATAGAAAAATAGTGATACATATAGATAGATAAAGCAATGACGGGGTTAGATAGTCACGAGCAGGTGGGTGCGGAAATGGAGAGGTTCAAAGGGAGCTACTACTACTACTGAAATGCAAAACCAGCAACAGATGTCTTTGATGGATTTCATTTTAGCTGCTTTAAGAAAATCAATGGTGTCTTGTCGTGTAAATCGACACCCTCCCACCTCCTTCGTCCAATTCCACCCAAAATCAAACATATGAAAATGTGGGACGCACACCAACCTCATCATATATAATCTGCCTGGTCTCGTTAATAGATATAGCCAGAACCATACCAGATTCGAGAAGGAGAAGAAGAAATAAAGATTTTTTTTGAGCAAATTGTAATTGAATTCGAATTGAAAAATCGATTGGAGGACTGAGTATTGTCGATAATGGCCGAATTAGCCAGATATGTTCCTATGTGTTTGCGTTTATTGCTGGTCTTGCTATGTGTTTGCGTGTATTGTCTTTCTATTTTTTGGCGGAATTTGGGTGAAAGAGTTCGTAGGTTGTTTTGATGAAGAAGAACGAGAGGGGAAGGATGAAAAGAAATTAAAATTAATAATAATTAAAAAGTGGAAAAGGAAAGAGATTTTGGAGGAGAATGGGCCTGGTTAACGGGTGGGTGAGTTTGCAAACGAACCGAGTATGAAAATTGGGGGTGGGCTTTCAATGCATGTGATGCCACGTGTCCCTCCATTAAAATTAGGGGTAAATATGATTAATTGTATAACGGTAGGGTTATCTATAGACAGATACTCAAACAGAGGGTAATTTTTAACTATTTCTGATAGTACAGGGATATATTTGACCCTTTTCCAAATAAAATATGATCGTTTATCTCACTTAATATTTTTAAGGGACGAGATCAATTGCCCCGTCATAACCAAACTTTTGTTATATATTGTCCTGATATGAATATTCTTGTTTTAAGTGCAATATACAACTTTCAATGCATCAAATACAAATACAAATACAAATTAAAACTCCTTCATACGTACAATATTATTCTGAAAGATTATAAGAATCAGATGTTAATAAAAAAAAACTTACACATTAAGTACAGAGCAACTTGATGGATTATTATATGCAGCGGAAGCAATCCCAGTATCAAAATCACATGTAATCTAGACAACTAACATAAACGGGATTTCACAGGTTACCTCTTGAAGCGTGAACATATCTATTTTTCGCGTGAGTCTTTAGTTCCATAACTTCTCAATGGAATCTTCACCACCCGCATAATCGTGATCCTCGAACGTTCCACGGTCTTCTACTGTGTTACCCAAATAATACCTGAAAATAGCAATTTCGTGTGGGCGAAAATTCTTGGAAAATATGCTGAACTTTTCGGCCACCATGGCTGAAAATTTCGGCCATCTCTCTCTCTTCTAGGTGGAAAACCTTATGTATTTATAGCGCAAGTTTTAAGAGTTAAAACCCTTTTCCAAAACCTGTTGGGTTTTCTTTTCCACCAGAAATAGGATTCCTTTATTTCCTATTATTTAGGCACATTAAGGACCACATAATTTAATTAACAAGGCTCCAATTATGGAATGAATTTCTAATTTTCGAAATTAATACCTAGCATAATTAATTATGAATTATTCCACTAAAAATTCGTAATTTCACTCCTTATTCAATTTCGAAATTCATCTATTAAATTTTATTTAACTCCCCATGTTAAGATTCAGATACTAATAAATTAAATTAAATTACTGACAATTTAATTTATTGATTATTTCCTTTAGACTTTCGCTTAACGTATTTCATGTGTCGGATACAAAATCCACCGGCCAGGTTTACACATGAAAACTTATAAGCTTGCATAAAGGTGTATCATCAATCTCTATACCGAGACATGGATTCCATAAACTAACCATTACTTCGCTAATGTACATTATTGTTATCCAATTTAACAGGCATATTGGCCCCCGAAAGAATCTCGCCTTTTAATAGATCAAAACAATAATAATATACACAACGAATAATAATTATATCAAGATTAAGAGTATAAGTACATTTAATGTCTAGATAGTTTATTTTATTAAGCCAGTATAAAATACTTATCTTACTTGGTCCGTTCAATACATACAAAATGTACAAGCACAAGAAGTTGGAATTAAACCATTCCCATAATCAAGATAAATTATATTTAATCTTGTGCTATAATCATGCATGATGGTTTGTCCAATTTCATCATTAGATTGTGAACTCAAACTTTATACTTATAAGAACCGATGATTTAATCTTTCGTGTATAAGCTAAACTCTATACACTAAATCATCTACTATATAAGTNTTCCATAATAAATACTATATCCAAACCAAACTCATGGTTAATAGTATATATCCCAACAATCTCCCACTTAGACTTTTAACCATGACAATTATTGAATATACTATATCTAAACGCATGGTTAATAGTATATGCCCCAATAATCTCCCACTTAAACTTATAACCATGCATCTACAACTTTCTCAGGCATTCTTTTTACATGACTATTAAAAAGTCTTCACAAAATAAGATTTTGTTAAAGAATCTTGCCAACTTATTTCTGATGCAATCTTTGTCCAATAGTGCTTTGTCGTAACTATCTATNATAATTTTCCTTAGTATTCTCCCACTACGACGAAGTACTACTAATATTACCTTCATTACCTTACGGCTTTGAAATATTAGCGACTTCTTACTATAGTATTCACTGTTCAAACATCACTCCCACATGATAAAGGCATGTCTTTAACGTTCTCCCACTCCTTAAATGCAATGCAACGTCAATCCTGACATGTGGGTTTCGATGTTCTTGAAAATCTAGTTATTTCTGNTATTACCTTCATTACCTTATGGCTTTGAAATATTAGCGACTTCTTACTATAGTGTTTACTATTCAAACATCACTCCCACTTGATAAAGGCATGTCCTTAACGTTCTCCCACTACTTAAATGCAATGTAACGTCAATCCTGACATGTGGGTTTCGATGTTCTTGAACATCTAGTTATTTCTTTGCCCAGTTCCTGTAAAATTGATTTACTTCTAGGAACATGGTTTATTAAACAGTCCTTATCTAGAAAAATGCATTTGTTTTAACAATTGCCTTATTTTCTTTAGGACAATAAAATAAAACTCCATTCGTTTCCTTGGATATTCAATAAAGATGCACCTATTCATTCTTAGTTCCAACTTACATATCCACTTTCCCTTTCAACACATATGCGGGACAATCCTATATCTGAACATGTCATAGACTGAGCTTACATTCAGTTCACAGTTCTATAGATGTCCTAGGTACTAACTTTGAAAGAACTAATTCAGAATGTAATTTGCAGTTTCCAGGAAATATTCCAAAAACGAATGAGGCAAATCTGAATAACACATCATTAATCTATCCATGTTCAAAAAATATTATTTCTTCTTTCTACTACACCACTATATTATGGAGTTTATGGTGTAGTCAATTGAGATGTAATCCCTTATTCTGATAAGTAACAAAAGAACTCTTTAGAGAGGTGCTCGCCACTACAATCAAATTGCAGTAACTTAATATATTTCCTTGGTGCTTCTCCGTTCCAAGTCTTAAAACCCTTGAATTACTCAAATCATTAAGACTTACGGTGCATCAAATAAATATATTAATATCTCTTACGAGTATGTTCATTTAACCATACAAATCAGAAGGGATTGATTCGAGCTTATCACTAGCTTTATTTCCTTTTGAAGAGAAACATCCTTTAGTCAAATTTCCTTCCAAACATGATCCACAAGTTGGTAGTGCCTCTACTTTCGATGAACTTTTAAGTTCCATCCTTGACCAACTTGATATCATATCCATATTAATATGACTTAGACAAAGGTGCGCATATAAGTTTTGCTCAATTATGAAGAACATATTCTCTTATGAGATAGACTAATATTGTTTTGTTCAGGAGAGACATTAATATACAATAATAAGGTCATGCATTCATGTACCACAAGAGATAAAATGTTTATCAATCTCAATAACTCAAGAATTCGAAACTTAAAACAAATATCCATCTCTTATTTTACCCATAAACCGGAATTAAATTCCTTCTAAAAAAAGGTACCAATATTGCATCCTTTAAATTAATGTATTTCCACTTCCAAAAGAAAATTTTAACAATTAATTCGACATATTGCATAAAGTCATAGTGGAGTTGAGATAAAACATTGAATAGATCATAATAAGTCATAACACTGAATGATAAAATTTNAGAACCAGCTTAGATGGAGAGCTTACTATTATTTTCAGACAATTGTATATAACCATTTAATACTAAAATCTTAAACACACTACACATATATGTATTCATGCATCTTGAATAGAAAATTTTGATGGGAAAAGAACAACTCAGGAAACATACATATGTAATGCCAGATTGTTCACTCAAATAAATTAAAACAGACCCAACTCAGATGGAGAGTATACTGTTAATTTAAGTCAAGTGAACATCATTTTTAATAGCTCTAGTTCCATTGATCCAACATGTATACTCCGATGGAGAGTAAGTACATGATATCAATTACTAGTATTTCACCTAGTGAGCTTACAATAAATTTATCCGATATGGAGGAAGACCTAAAGTCAACGAATAAATTTATTACTCACTTGACATTAATTGTGGAAGACCATAGAAATATATTTCTACTACTACATAATCATGGTTGTATTTTAGTTATAAAATTGATTCAACCCTTTAACTCAGATAGATAGTTAATTCAAGTTATCAATAACTAGTAGCTATATCCAGTGAGTTCATAATAAATTTATCCGATATGGAGGAAGACCTAACGTCAACGCGTAAATTTATTATCTCACTATAAATAAATAAAAATGGTGACCATAGGGGTTAATTCCTATCACCACTTTATCACAACCACGAATTTTTTCTGAGGATTAAGTTCCATAATTAAAAAAATGCTCAAAACGCCATTTAAACAGTCTTAAAATGCTAGAATTAATGTTTTTCAGTGCATAGCAGTGCGTACTGTTCACTGGGCTGTTTCTGGTAAACCTACCAAATTTCAGATCAATCGGAGATCGTTAACATCACAATCTCCAAAAATTCCAACCAAATTTGAAAAATTACCATTTTAAGCATTTTTTTAAGAATTTAAAATATGACCTACATTCTTATCATATACCAATTCATGTCAAAACAACATGTGTTATCATGTTCCAGATTAGACATAAATAAAATGATAGAAAGAATGACTTTTCGTATGTAAATCACATTTTAATCCGTCAAAACTTCCAAAAGACTCATCTAAACGATCCTGAATCATCAAAATATGATGTGATTCACTGCATATCAGTGAGTTCTTCCTAACTAATCGTTTCCAATGATCCTACTGAATTTCAGGCCATTTGGAGATCGTGATAATTCACGATCGCCAAAAACTTAGACCAAATTCAAATAAATTATTTTTGGCATATTTAGGATTAAACTCATGTGATTTGCATTCTTACTATATATCATATCAAGTTAAATCATCATGTTTCAGATTTAACACAAATATAGCCTATATATAAAGAATAACTTTTCATATTTATAACAAATTTAATTTAAGAAACTGCTTGAAAACTCATTTAAACGACCTCAAAATGCCAAAAAACAACATGATTCACTGCATAGCAGTGAGTTTTTCTTACTAGATCGTTTCGATGAACCTACCAAGTTTCAGGTCAATTGGTGTTTTTCAAATTCATGACCACCAGCCTGTATCCAACTCGGAGAATAACGGTTTTAAACAGTTTCATGAATTAATATAAATATGATATTGATTTCATTCTCCTTGTAATTATACTATGAGCTCAAGGCATATATTATGTTCTTCCTATTTCTAGGATACATAATATCTCCTTTTACATAAATTATCCTTTTATTGTGATGACCCAAAAGGTCATCCCGTGTAATTTTAGCTAAATCTGTGTTCCAAGGCCGTGAAAACCTCCTTATATCTCACCTCGATTTACGTGTGCATCCCCGGCGTATAGTCAGGAAGCCGTTATGTGAAAAACTGATAAAAATAATATTTTTGTGTTGAAATTTGAATAAAGTTGGCTTTGATCAATATTTTTGGTAAACAGATCCGGACCCGTGATTTGACGGTCCTGGAGGGTCCGTAGAAAAATATGGTACTTGGGCTTATGCCCGGAATCGAATTCCGAGGTCCCAAGTCCGAGAAATGAATTTTTGAAGAAAATTATTTTTTGAAAAGTATAAAGGTTTTTGAAAATGAGATTTGATGTGAAACCTGTGATACCGGGACCGTATTATAGTTTCGGAGCCCGGAACAGGTTCAATATGTCTATTATGTGTTATCTGTGAAATTTGGTAAGAAACATACTTAGTTTGACGTGATTCGGATCATAAATGAAAATTTTAGAAGTTTTGGAAGTTTAAAGGAATTTCATTGATTTTGAAGTTTAATTCAATATTTATGATGTTATTTTGGTGTTTTGATTACTTGAATAAGTCAGTGGGATGTTTTTGAGGTTTTGTGCATAATTGGTTTGGAGCTCCGAGAGCTCGGGTGAGTTTCGAGTAGGTGTCGGAGTGCAAAAACATAGAAAAATCTGGTGTAAATCTCATTTTCTGGTGTCTGGTGTTTAACACTATGCGATCACATAGGTGCATTCGCGATCGCATAGCAGTGTGAGTAGGGGAAGAGACTGTTGCATAATGTGATCGCATAGGTGTAGTTGCGATCGCATAGGAGGATAGGATAGCTGGGGGGACTGGGTAGTTGTACTATGCGATCGCAATTAGGCATCCGCGATCGCGAAGCCTGGGATACTGACCACTATGCGATCGCATTCCCATCCCCGCAATCACATAGGTATAAATCGCCCAGTCATTTTTAAAGTCTAAAAACAGAACACTTACGGGATTGAACCCATTTTTTTCACAACTTCTTCTCCACAAGTACTTCGGCGATTTTTGAAGAACCTCTTCACCATAGCTTCATAGATATGTAATTCCAACCTCATTTTCTTCCATTTTTATCAACACCCACTAGATTCTAGGCCTAATAATATGTGATTAAGGGTAAAAAATTGGGGTTTTGGATAGAGTTAAGGCTTTTTGAATATTTAGGAATTTGACCTTGTTTTGGGGTCGGATTTTAAGACAAATATTCAGGCTCGTGGGGGAATGGGTGATCGGGTTTTGTTCCGAACCTCGTGTTTGGACCAAGAGGGCCCGGGGTCGATTTTTGGAATTTTGGAAAGAAAGTTGGGAATTCTATATTTAAGCTTGGGAATTGAATTGTTTATCATTTATTGATATTATTGAGTCGATTATGTATAGATACGATTGTTTCGGAGTCGGGTTCGAAAGGAAAAGCGGTGCGAGAGACTTGATTTGGATTCTTGGGGTCGAGGTAAGTGTTTGGCCTAACCTTAGCTTGAGGGAATAAGTATTGAGTCCCAATTTATACGTGTTTATTCCATTTTCAACGTATAGGTGAAGTGACGAGTACCTATATGTTGTTGTCGAGCATGACCGTGGGTCAAATATTTATAATTTTATGATATTTATTGGATTTTACTGTGTTCACGGGTTTGGTATCCATTTGTTAGCTATTCATTTGATGGAAATTCTTGGTTATGAGTATTGTTGAGTAGTTGATCGGTTGGGGAGCTTTATGTTGGATTATATACTTGTGTAGGATTGGTTATAGTTGTGTCCCTTGCCGGGACGGTATTTATTCTTGTTGATTATTCCGTGTATTTAAGGTTTCTTATTGTTGATTTCATGCCAACTGTTGGTTTTATATTGTTTATGCACAAGGGGACATTCCGTGCCGAGTGTTTATGTATTTATTGCATGATGGGACATTCTGTGCCGAGCGATTATTTATTTATTGCACGAGGGGACATTCTGTGCCGAGTGATTGTGAGGTTATGACGAGGGGAAATTCCATGCCGAATGTTTATCTATTTATTTATGCACGAGGGGACATTCCGTGCCTAGTATTTTTGGTGAGGTTATAGCACGAGGGGACATGCCGTTCTGTTTCACTTTATTTACTTGTTCAGAGTTGTTAATTCCTATTGCCATTTATACATTTTAGTTGTTATCGTATTCTGTCATTGCAGTGAATTGTTGCCCCTTTTCCCCAGCATGTTAGCTCCATCTTTTTGTGCTTATCTGTTATTTCTTGTCATTACTTCTTTATTACATTATTGAACTGTATAGGTATTCATTATTTGTCGTGTCCTAGCCTCGTCACTACTTCACCGAGTTTAGGCTCGGCACTTACTCAGTACATAGGGTCGATTGTACTGATGCTACACCTGCACTTCTTTATGTTGTGCAGATTACGGAGTCGGACCTAGTGGGCATTGATCGAGAGAGTATCCTTCAGTCCACAGGCAACACTGAGGTAGTCACGTAGACGTTCGCGGGCCTTGGCATCACCATCTATTTCTTTCCTTCTGTCTTATCTTGTGTTTCTAGACAGCTACACGCTGGTTTATTTCAGACTCATGTTTTTAGTAAATCTTAGACTGTCTGTGAAATTGTGACACCAGTTCTGGGGGTGTATTTAAGTTGTTGAATTTCTTATCTTCCGCATTTCTAATTATAACTGTTCTAGTTTACCACTGTTATTTCAATTGTCTATAATAAAGAAGTAAATGTAATAATCGGAATGTTGGCTTGTCTAACGGGTTCAATGTTAGACGTCATCACGGCTTGAAGGTGGGATTTCGGGTCGTGACAAGTTGGTATCAGAGCACTAGGTTTCCTAGGTCTCACAATTCACGGACAAACTTGGTAGAGTCTGAGGGATCGGTACGGAGACGTCTGTACTTATCCCCCAGAGGCTGCAAAGTTAGGAATAACTTCACATTTCTTTTTCCTTGTCGTACGGTTTTAATCCTAAATGCTAACTGATTTTCTATTCTATTCTCCCGCAGATGGCGAGAACGCGTGCTTCCTCATCTACCAATCAACAGCCCGATCCTCCTGTTGAAGGTCCTACGAGGGGCCGAGGAAGAGGCCGAGTCCATGCAAGAGACTGAGGCAGAGCCAGGGCTCAGCCCAGAGCAGCAGCTCCAGTAGAGGACCCACAGGTAGACTTTGCCGGTGAGGTTCCTGCTCAGACGGTTCCGGTCGGACTAGCTCAGGTCCCTGAGGGGTTCATTTCCACCCCGGTTCTTCAGGACGCTCTGGTCCGCTTGGTGGGCCTTATGGAGGGCGTGGCTTAGGCCGGTCTTCTTTCTACTGCACCATCCATCTCTCAGGCTGGGGAAGGGACCCAGACTCCTGCTACCCGTCTACCAGAGCAACTAGCTCCTCAGTTCCAGACTCCAGCACCTCAGATAGCCGGAGTAGCTCAGCCAGGGATTATGGCACCGGCAGTTGAGGGGGTAGCCATGTTTGCCGATGATTTTTGGATATTGGATTGGTTAACCAAGCTATTTCCTACTACATTTACTGGTGCACCATCAGAGGATCCCCAAGATTACTTGGACAGTTTCTATGAGGTTCTTCGGAACATGGGTATCGTGGAGTCCTATGGAGTTGATTTTGCTACATTCCGTCTTTCTGGTACTGCCAAGACTTGGTGAAGGGACTACTGTTTGACCAGACCGGCTGGGTCTTCGCCTTTGACTTGGACTTAGTTCTCCGATTTATTCTTGGGGAAGTTTCTTCCAGTTACTCAGATGGAGGATCTTCGGAGGCAGTTTGAGCGCCTCCAGTAGGGATCTATGATTGTTACACAGTATGAGACCAGGTTCATTACTCTGGCCCGACATGCTATCATGATACTCCCCACTGATCGTGAGAGGGTGAGGAGGTTTATTGAGGGTCTAGCTCAGCCTATTAGACTCCAAATGGCTAGAGAGACAGGTACCGATATTTCGTTTCAGGAGGCGACCAATGTGGCCAGACAGATTGAGATGGTCTTTTCACAGGGCAGCGGTCAGGGGTCTAACAAGATGGCCTCGTCATTCTGGCCGATTCAGTGGTGCCTCATCTGGAGACAGAGATTCTTTTGGCAGAGGTCATCCTTCTAGACCATTCCAGTCAGCACTCCAAGTATCCCACAGTGCACCACCAGCCCCTATCAGTGCACCGCCGCGTCAGAGCTTCCAGAGTGATTATTCTGGTCGACAGGGACAGTTTCAAGGACAACATTCTCAGTAGCCGAGGTCTTGCTTCACTTGTGGTGGTGCGGGGCACATTTCCAGGTTCTGCCCCCGAGCTTCTAGTGGTTCTCATTATCAGGGTTCTCGTGCTATGATTCCCGCATCAGGTGCACCCCCACCCCCTCAGCCACCTAGGGGTGGAGGTCGAGGTGCCAGAGGTGGAGGCCAGACAGTTAGAGGTGGAGGACAGGCCACGAGAGGGAGAGGTCAGGCCGCAGTAGGTCGACCTAGGGATGTTTAGATTGGAGGGGCTCCGCCTCGATGCTATTCCATTCCTGCCAGGCCTGAGGTTGAGGCCTCTGATGCAGTCATTACAGGTATGGTTTCAGTTTTCAGCAAAGATGCTTCTGTTTTATTTGATCCGGGTTCTACATTCTCCTATGTGTCTTCATATTTTGCCCCTTATCCGAGCATGCCCCGTGATTCCCTGAGTACTTCTATATATGTGTCTACACCGGTGGGTGATTCTATTATGGTAGATCGAGTCTACCATTCATGCTTAGTGGTTATTGGTGGTCTAGAGACTCAGGTAGATCTTTTGCTTCTTGATATGGTTGACGTTTATGTTATATTGGGGATGGATTGGTTATCTCCCTATCATGCTATTCTGGACTGTCATGCCAAGACAATGACCTTGGCCTTGCCAGGAGTACCTCGTTTGGAGTGGAGAGGGACTCCTAGTCATTCTTCCGGTAGAGTTATTTCATATATGAAGGCTCGGCGCATGGTCGAGAAGGGTTGTTTGGCATATTTGGCCTATGTTTGTGATTCTGGTGCCGAGGTTTCTTCTATGGAGTCTGTGCCCGTGGTTCGTGATTTCCCAGAGGTATTCCCTGCTGACCTGCCGGGTATGCCACCCGACAGATATATTGACTTTTTTATTGAGTTGGCTCCGGGCACTCAGCCCATTGCTACTCCGCCATATCGTATGGACCCGACAGAGCTGAAGGAATTGAAGGATCAGTTGCATGATTTCTTGGATAAAGGCTTCATCAAGCCCAGTGTTTCTCCTTGGGGTGCCCCAGTGTTGTTTGTTAAGAAGAATGATGGCTCAATGAGGATGTGTATTGACTACCGGCAATTGAACAAGGTCACTATTAAGAATAAGTATCCTTTGTCGAGGATTGATGATTTATTTGACCAGCTTCAGGGTGCTTCAGTGTTTTCCAAGATAGACTTGAGATCTGGGTACCATCACCTGAGGATTAGGGTGTCTGATGTCCCAAAGACAGCCTTTTCACACTCGGTATGGGCATTATGAGTTCTTGGTGATGTCTTTTGGGTTGACAAATGCCCCCACTGCTTTTATGGAGTTGATGAACCGAGTGTTCAGGCCCTATTTGGATTCGTTTGTTATAGTCTTCATTGATGATATTTTGATTTACTCCCGCAGCCGAGAGGAGCATGAGTAGCACCTTCGAGTCGTCCTCCAGACTCTGAAGGACAATCAGTTGTATGCCAAATTTTCCAAGTGTGAGTTCTGGTTGAGTTCGGTTGCATTTCTAGGCTATGTGGTATCATCAGAGGGTATTCAGGTAGATCCCAAGAAGATTTCAGCAGTCATAGATTGGCCTAGACCCACCTCAGCTACAAAGATCTGGATTTTCTTGGGCTTAGCAGGTTATTATCGCCGGTTTGTGGAGGGCTTTTCATCTATTGCAACCCTGATGACCAAGTTGACCCAGAAGGGTGCCCCATTCAGGTGGTCAGATGAGTGTGAGGCGAGCTTTCAGAAGCTCAATACAGCCTTGACCACGACACCGGTGTTAGTTTTGCCCATAGGTTTAGGACCATATACCGTGTATTGTGATGCTTCGCGGGTTGGACTTGGTGCAGTGTTGATGCAGGGTGGAAAGGTTATTGCTTATGCTTCACGTCAGTTGAAGGTTCATGAGAAGAACTATCCATTTCATGATTTAGAGTTAGCAGCTATTGTTCATGCGTTGAAGATTTGGAGGCATTATCTATATGGGGTGCCATGTGAGGTGTTCATGGATCATAAGAGTTTGCTGTATGTTTTCAAGCAGAAGGAGTTGAATATGAGGCAGAGGATGTGGTTAGAGCTGTTGAAGGACTATGACATTACCATATTAGTCAGCCAGTATGGGTAGTCTCGCTTATATACCAGTCGGTGAGCGACCGCTTGCTTTGGATGTTCAGGCTTTGACCAACCGGTTCATGAGATTGGAGCTTTCTGAGACTGGCAGTGTTTTGGCCCATACTGTGGCCCGTTATTCATTGTATGATCGTATCTGAGCCAGGCCATATGATGATCGTCATTTACGTTCTTAGAGATACGGTCTGGCACGGAGGTGCCAAGCAGGTCACAGTTGATGATGAGGGAGTCTTGAGGATGCAGGGTCAGATTTATGTACCTGATGTTGATGGCATTCGTGAGTTGATATTGCAGGAGGCCCATAGTTCCCGGTATTCTATTCATATGGGCGTCGCAAAGATGTACCAGGACTTGCGGCAGCATTATTGGTGGCGGAGGATGAAGAAGGATATTGTAGCATATGTAGCTCGGTGCTTGAGTTGTTAGCAGGTTAAGTATGAGCACCAGAGACCCGGTGGTTTGATGCAGCAGACTGAGCTTCCCGAGTGGAAGTGGGAGCGTCTTACCATGGATTTCGTAGTTGGGCTCCCACGGACTCAGAGGATGTTTGATGCGGTGTGGGTCATTGTGGATAGGCTGACCAAGTCAGCACACTTCATTCCTGTATCAGTTTCGTATTCTTCGGAGAAGTTGGCAAAGATCTACATCAGGGAGATTGTCCGCCTGCATAGTGTGCCCGTGTCCATTATATCTGATTGAGGTACTCAGTTTACCTCCCATTTCTGGAGAGTATTTCAGCGTGAGTTGAGCACACGGGTTGACTTAAGCACAACATTTCATCCTCAGACGGACAGACAGTCTGAGTGGATTATTCAGATTTTGGAGGATATGTTGTGGGCATGTGTCATTGACTTTGGAGGTTCATGGGAGCAGTTGTTGCCTTTAGTTGAGTTTGCCTACAACAACAGCTACCAGTCGAGCATCCAGATGGCTCCTTATGAGGCGTTGTATGGTAGGCGGTGTCGGTCGCCAGTTGGGTGGTTCGAGCCGGGAGAGGCTAGATTGTTGGGTTCAAAGTTAGTCCAGGATACCTTGGATAAAGTGAAGATGATTCAGGATAGACTTCGTATAGCCCCGTCCAGGTAGAAGAGTTATGCGGATCGTAGAGTTCGTGATTTGGCATTTATGATTGGAGATCGGGTATTTCTTCGAGTGTCGCCCATGAAGGGCGTGATGAGGTTCGGAAAGAAGGGCAAATTGACCCCTAGGTACATTGGTCCATTTGAGATTCTGGACAAGGTGGGAGAGGTGGCCTACAGACTTGCTTTTCCACCTAGTTTATCAGTCGTGCACCCGGTGTTTCATGTATCTATACTTCGGAGGTATATTGTCGATCCCTCTCATGTGCTTGACTTCAGCGGTGTCCAGTTAGACAGCATTTGGCTTATGAGGAGGAGCCGATAGCCATATTAGCTCGGCAGGTTCGTCAGTTGAGATCGAAGAGCTATCCTTGGTCCGTGTTCAGTGGAGAGGTCAGCCTGTTGAGGCAACTACCTGAGAGTCCGAGTCCGATATGCGGAGACGATATCCCCATCTTTTCCCCGATTTAGGTACCATTCTATGTCCGTTCGAGGACGAACGGTTGTTTTAGAGGTGGAGATTGTGATGACCCAAAAGGTCATCCCGTGTAATTTTAGCTAAATCTATGTTTCGAGGCCGTGAAAACCTCCTTATATCTCACCTCGATTTGCGTGCACAGCCGGGGTGTATAGCCGGGAAGCCGTTATGTGAAAAACTGATAAAAATGATATTTTGTGTTAAAATTTGAATAAAGTTGGCTTTGATCAACATTTTTGGTAAACGGACCCAGATCCGTGATTTGACGGTCCCGGAGGGTCCGTAGGAAAATATGGGACTTGGGCGTATGCCTGGAATCGAATTCCAAGGTCCCAAGTCCGAGAAATGAATTGTTGAAGAAAATTATTTTCTGAAAAATATAAAGGTTTTTGAAAATTAAATTGATGTGAAACCTGTGATACCGGGCCCGTATTATATTGTTCCAGAGCCCGGAACAGGTTCAATATGTCTATTATGTGTTATCTGTAAAATTTGGTAAGAAACGGACTTAGTTTGACATGATTCGGATCATAAATGGAAAATTTAGAAGCTTTGGAAGTTTAAAGGAATTTCATTGATTTTGAAGTTTAATTCAATGTTTATGATGTTATTTTGGTGTTTTGATTACTTGAATAAGTCTGTGGGATGTTTTTGAGGTTGTGTGCATAATTGGTTGGAGCCCCTAGGGCTCGGGTGAGTTTCGGGTAGGTGTCGGAGTGCAAAAATATAGAAAAAGCTAGTGTAAATCTCATTTTCTTGTCTGGCGTTTAACACTATGCGATCGCATAGGTGCATTCGCGATCGCATAGCAGTGTGAGTGGGGGAAGAGATTGTTTCACTATGTGATCGCATAGGTGTAGTTGCGATCGCATAGGAGGATAGTATAGCTTGGGGGGACTCGGTAGTTGTACTATGCGATCGCAATTAGGCATCCGCGATCGCGAAGCCTGGAATCCTGACCACTATGTGATTGCTTTCCCATCCCCGTGATCGCATAGGCATAAATCCCCCAGTCATTTTTAAAGTCTAAAAACAGAACACTTACGGGATTGAACCCATTTGTTTCACAACTTCTTCTTCTCCACACCTCCTTGGGCGATTTTTGAAGAACTTCTTCACCATAGCTTCATAGGTATGTAATCCTAACCTCGTTTTCTTCCATTTTATCAACACTCACTAAATTCTAGGCCTAAAAACATGTGATTAAGGGTAAAAATTGGAGTTTGGGGTAGAGTTAGGGCTTTTTGAATATTTGGAAATTTGACCTTGTTTTTGGGTCGGATTTCAAGACAAATGATATATTTGGGCTCGTGGGGGAATGGGTGATCGGGTTTTGGTCCGAACCTAGTATTTGGACCAAGCAGGCCCGGGGTCAATTTTTGGAATTTTGGAAAGAAAGTTGGGAATTCTATATTTAAGCTTGGGAATTGAATTGTTTAGCATTTATTGATATTATTGAGTCGATTATGTATAGATATGATTGTTTCGGAGTCGGGTTAGAAAGGAAAAGCGGTGCTAGAGGCTTGATTTGGATTCTTGGAGTCGAGGTAAGTGTTTGGCCTAACCTTAGCTTGATGGAATTGGTATTGAATCCTAATTGCTACATGTTTATTCCATGTTCAACGTATATGTGAGGTGACGAGTACCTATATGTTGTTGTCGAGCATGACCGTGGGTCAGATATTTACAATTTTATGATATTTATTGGATTTGACTGTGTTCACGGGTTTGGTATCCATTTGTTAGCTATTCATTTGATGGAAATTCTTGGTTATGAGTATTGTTGAGTAGTGATCGGTTGGGGAACTTTATGTTGGATTAGATACTTGTGTAGGATTGGTTATAGTTGTGTCCCTTGCTGGGACGGTATTTATTCTTGTTGATTATTCCGTGCATTTAAGGTTTCTTATTGTTGATTTCATGCCAACTGTTGTTTTTATATTGTTTATGCACGAGAGGACATTCCGTGCCGAGTGTTTATTTATTTATTGCACGAGGGGACATTCTGTGCCGAGTGATTATTTATTTATTGCACGAGGGGACATTCCGTGCCGAGTGACTGTGAGGTTATGCACGAGGGAACATTCCGTGCCGAGTGTTTATCTATTTATTTATGCACGAGGGGACATTCCGTGCCGAGTGTTTTTGGTGAGGTTATAGCACGAGGGGACGTGCCGTGTCGTTTCTGTTTATTTACTTGTTCAAAGTTTTTAATTCATGTTGTTATTTATACATTTCAGTTGTTATCGTATTCTGTCATTGCAGTGAATTGTTGCCCCTTTTCCCCAGCATGTTAGCTCCATCTTTTTGTGCTTATCTGTTATTTCTTGTCATTACTTCTTTATTACATTGTTGAACTGTACATGTATTCGTTATTTGTCGTGTCCTAGCCTCGTCACTACTTCGTCGAGGTTAGGCTCGGCACTTACTCAGTACATGGAGTCGGTTGTACTAATGCTACACCTGCACTTCTTTATGTTGTGCAGATTACGGAGCCGGACCCAGTGGACATTGATCGAGGGAGTATCCTTCAGTCCACAGGCGACACTGGGGTAGTCCCGTAGACGTTCGCGGGCCTTGGCGTCACCATCTATTTCATTCCTTCTGTCTTATCTTGTATTTCTAGACAGCTACACTTGTTTATTTCAGACTCATATTTTTAGTAAATCTTAGACTGTCCGTGAAATTGTGACACCAGTTCTGGGGGTGTATTTAAGGAAATTTCATAAGATTTATTATTTAAATTGTTGAATTTCTTATCTTCCGCATTTCTAATTATAATTGTTCTAGTTTACCACTGTTATTTCAATTGTCTATAATAAATAAGTAAATGTAATAATCGGAACGTTGACGTGTCTAGCGGGTTCAACATTAGACGTCATCACGGCCTGAAGGTGGGATTTCGGGTCGTGACATTTATTAAATACACAAGAACCTAAGACATTATACCTTCTACCATTCGACGAAAAACTTAATATCTCTTCTCATGGGTNATAATTTTCACATGGTACATTAAGCACATTTTAATGACTCAAATAAATAGACCATTTTGTGGATCCTACTTATTAATCATAATGCTCAATTCATGAATAGACACAATTTGATATGTAAAAATTTATTAAGAATTTTCATGAGTTCAAATAAACAAACCACTTTAGTGGTAACTATTTATTACTCTTAAAATTCTCAATTTACAAGTGAAATTACATATAGCTCATAAAATTATTTTATGGCAGAATATGGACCATAACTTAAGAGTTATATCAATAATGTGAAGCTCATACGCAATACCGTCATATTTCACTTAATTACAACCTCCAACCAGAGAACAAAAATCTTCATCGAAAAT
>ML413999.1:0-32833 GCA_005239525.1 Nicotiana knightiana | reverse complement strand
TCCCCTCAAAAAAATGTGCGGATTGGGCGTGGATCAATTTTTTGAGGCGGCCAAAAAAAAAAAAAAAAAAAAAAAAAAAAAAAAAAACATTAAAAAAAAAAAAAAAGCAAAAAAGGAGAAAAAGAATGACGAAGAGCCTCCTACCTTGGAGTTGAAGCCATTGCCTCCACATCTTCGATATGAATTTATTGGTCCTTTTTCTACTTTACCGGTTTGTTTGAATAATGTGCAAGTAGGTTCCACATTGGCGGTGCTACAAAAGAGGAAGAAGGCTATTGGGTGGACCTTGGTTAATATTCGGGGGATAAGCCCCCATTTTTCATGAATATGATTAAGTTGGAGGATGGCGCCAAACCATCTATTGAACATCAAAGAAGAATCAATGAGTCTATGCAAGAGGTTGTCAAGAAGGAGATTATCAAGTGGTTGGATGTTAGGGTTGTTTACCCCATGTCCGATAGTTTGTGGACTTCTCAAGTTTAATGTGTCCCAAAGAAGGGGGGCATGATGGTGGTCATCAATGACAAGAATTAGTTGAATTCTACAAGAACAGTGAGCAGTTGGAGGGTGTTTATGGACTATCACGAGCTCAAAAGTCACAAGGACGGATAACTTTCCACTTCCTTTTTAAGATCAAATGCTCGATAGATTGGCCGGTCGTGAATTCTATACCTTTATTGATGAGTAATTGGGTTACAAAAAAATTCTCATTGCTCCAGAAGATCAAGAGAAAACAACCATTACATGTCCCTATGATACTTTTTCTTTCACGCGGATGCCATTTGGTTTGTGTAATGGACCGACGACTTTTCAAAGGTGTATGATGGCTATTTTCACGGACATGGTGGAGTACTACCTTAAAGTTTTCATGGATGACTTCTTGGTGGTTGGATATTCTTTTGATGATTGTCTTGCAAATTTGGACAAAGTGTTGGCTACATGTGAAGAAACAAATTTTGTGCTCAATTAGGATAAATGCCATTTCATGGTCGAGGAAGGTATTGTCCTTGGCCAAAAAATCTAAAGGAATTGATTTGATCTTGAAAAGGAAAAGATTGAGGTGATTTCTAAGCTTCTACCTCAAACTTCAGGGAAAGGTGTGCGGAGTTACTTAGGCCATACAGGTTTTTACCGGCACTTCATCAAAGACTTCTATAAAGTGTTGAACCTGTTGTGCAAGCTTATTAAGAAGGATGCTAAGTTTAACTTCAATTATGATTTCATGATAGCTTTTGAATTGTTGAAGATCAAGTTGAAAACTACTCACATCATCATTGCTCCAAATTAGAGTGTCCCTTTTGAGCTCATGTGTGATGCAAGTGACGTAGCCGTTGGGGCTGTTTTGGGGTAACACATCAACAAAAAATTTCATCCGGACTACTATTCTAGTAAAACCATGAATATTTCCCAAATAAACTATACCATTACGGATAAAGAGCTCCTTGATATTATGTTTGCAATTGTGAAGTTTCGTCCGTACTTGATGGGTGCAAAAATCATTTTCCACGCGGATCATGCGGCGCTTCGTTACCTTATGAGCAAAGAGGACTCCAAAGCTCGGTTGATGAGATGGGCGCTCTTGTTTCAATAATTTGATATTGACATCCCAATGGGAAAGGTAGTGCAAAAACAAGTGGCGGACCAATTGTCTAGTTTGGAGGAGGAAAGGAGGTCGCATGATGGCCTAGAAATCAACGACTCCTTCCCTGATGTGCAACTCTTGGCAATTTTAATGAAAGAGGTACCATTGTGTGTGGAGTTATTTTGTATGAGTTCTATTCATGCAAAAGGAAGAATCTCAAACGGGACTGTCAAGATTATTATTTGGATGAACCATACCTTTTCCAGATTTGTACGGATGGGCTGATTAAAAGATGTTTACTGGAAGAATAGTGAGGTGAAATTCTTGGGGCTTGTCATTCTTTACCATACTGTGGTCATCATGGTAAAGAAAGAACGGTGGCCAAAGCTCTTAATTGTGGGTTCTATTGGCCTACTCTTTACAAAGATGCTAGTGAGTTAGTGAAAATATGTGATAAATGTCAACAGACCGATGGAATCTCAAAGAAAAACGAAATGCCTCTCACAACCATTTTGTAGGCTGATATTCAATGTGTGAGGTATTGACTACATGGGCCCTTTTGTGAGTTCTTGTGGAAACACCTACATCTTGGTCACGGTGGATTATGTGTCTAAGTAGGTTGAGGTCATTGCTTTACCCAACAATGAGGCGAGATGTGTGATGGCTTTCTTGAAGAAGAATATCTTCACATGGTTTGGTACTCCACAGGCAATTATAAGCGATGTGGGGCCACATTTTTGCAACAAGGATTTACACACTTTACTTAGATAGTATGGTGTTAATCACAAAGTCACGACTCCCCATCGCCCACAAGTTAGTGGACAAGTGGAAGTCTCCAACAGGGAGATAAAGAGTATCTTGTCAAAAATGGTGAATGCTAATCAAACGGATTTGTCCAAGAAGCTTGATGATGCATTATCGGATTATCAGACGGCTCACAAAATACCTATCGAATTGTCACCATACTGGTTGGTTTCGGAAAAACATGTCATCTTCCGGTGGAACTAGGTCATAAGGCTATGTGGGCTCTAAAGAAGTTTAATTTTAATTGGGATGCATCCGCTAACTTGAGGGTTGCACTTTGAATGAATTGACGAGTTTTGGTACCGTGCTTATTCAAGTTCGTCCTTATACAAAGAAAAGATGAAATATCTTCATGACAAATACGTTTGGAACAAAGAGTTCAGAGTGGGAGATCTTGTATTATTGTTTAACTCAATGTTGAGGATGTCGGTGAAGCTAAAATCCAAATGGAGTGGTCGTTTTGGAATTGTGGATATGAAACCTTTTGGTGCATTAGACTTGAAGAACAAAAACAAGGAAGTATTCCGATTCAATGGTCACCGGGTGAAGCACTACTTGGAAAAGGTTGGAGATAGCCACGTGGTGATAGTCACTAATCTCACTTGAGGATATTTTGCGTTGTGTCGCGACGTTTAATCAAGTGCTTCTTGGGAGCAACCCATGTTTCTTTCCCTTTTATTTTGTAGTTAGGTGCTATTTTTATTCTAACTTGATGTGAAGCGTGCTACAGGGGTGAGTGTGATTTACAGGAATTGTGCATGAAAATATGGCTAAGTGTTCAAAAGAGTGTGGACCTCACTTCATTTATGCGGGCCACAAATTTTTAGGAGCCATAGCGGGTGCGCATTGTGGTCGCACATTTATCTTGTGGGCCACAGAATTAAAATGTCAAAAACACCAACTCTCTGAAGATTCAGCTTGTAAGTGCAGAGGTTGATCTGCGGCCACACCGTAAGATTTGCGGGCCACACATTGGATTCTGTGAATGCTCACTAGGTGACAGAGTCCTCACCCTTTCTCCTTTCTAATAAAGTTTGTATAAAAAGAGGAACAAGGCTCATTTTACACTATTCCCTCTCTGAAAAAAACACTGTGCTCTGTTGAATTTTCTTGGAGACTGCCCTCACACACCACCACCTTGATTATTTACTCATTACACTCATTCTATATGGTATGCTTCAATTTCATGTTAAATTTTTTGTGTTTGTATAATTTTTAGACTTTTCGTTCTTAGGTCAGTTGTTATTAGAGTTGAGTTGTATGTCCATGTGGGGTAGATCTTAACTGGGTTAACTTGATACATGCTCTAATGGAGTTGGGTTAGTACAATTTCATGTTTTTACAATGTTGCCATGTCTAATTGTGCGAAAAATTGAAAAACTTAAGTAGAAAAATTTTGGTCTGTATGTAACTTTTAAAATATGTGGTCACACATGAATTTTTTGCGGCCCGCAAATGTTGAATATTGATATGCGGTCCGCAAATGTTGAATTTGGAAAACTCAGTATAAAAGGAATTTGTTGGTCGGAAGTTAAAATGTGCGGACTGCAGAATTCCTTTGCGGCTGCATATCAGACCATTCTCTGTCACCAGAAAGTCACTATTTTTAAGACTCAAAAGTGCGGCCGCAAGTCAAATATTTGGACCACAGTTCCATTTTGCAACCGCACATCAGATTTTTGCGGACCACAAAAACCATCTGCGACCTCACATTGGAAATATGCATACCGCAGATTCCTTATCCTACAAACATGTATTAACATCGTAACTCCACTGTGTCCAAGTGTTTCTCCCTGCTGTATATGAATCTTGTATATGTTTGAACTTCAAATTGCCACTGATAATCTCCTATGTTTGATTCAGACAACGGTTCGATCAATAAGATGAGGCAGAGGGAGAGGTGCAGACCTCTCCGAGTCTAGCTCATATGTCCCGTCTAGGGAAGTGTCAGAGGGCAACTCAACCTCTGTTCAACAGGAGCAGCCTGCCACACGGTCGAAGCCATAGAGAGATACCAGCTCAGGGACGAGCCTTCTTCATCTCACACCACTTTCGACGGATCAGAGAGAGCTAGTCAAGCTTGTGAGCCATCAGCTACACCAGTCCTTGACGCACATGTTACACATGATATCCTCTATGATGGCAGGAGGGAGATGCTACATCTTCAGGAATTGAAAGATCAAATAATAAAGAGGGTTGGGAGGATCGCTTTGTTAGCCTGGCCGCCTTCCCTAGCTTTCGTATTTGGTGGCCAGTGAGATCGCTAACTCTTGAGTGACAATTTCTGTGAAGGATTTGGAGAAGTAGAACCCAGCTATATTGAGATAGTTGAAGGCACGGAAGTGATGGATGTGGTTCACCTAGAGTGTAGAGGATGCCAAAGAATTCATCATCTGTGAATTCTATGCCAATGTGGATCATATAAAGAAAAGACGAAGGTGACAAAAGTATGCAACCTCAAGGTGAGGTTTGATAAACATACACTAAACATGTACTTGGGATTCAAGGATGTTGAGCTAACAAAGTATTTGGAGAAGTATGCACTGAAGGATGAAGTCCGTCCTTGGGTAGCTGAGATTCTTGCACCACCTGGGCCACCACCACCATGGATCGTTGCTGGGGTTCCCATTCATTGGAACACTTTGAGCTTTGAGGAAAAAGGGTGGCAGACGTTTGTTTGTAGTAGGTTGGATCCATGCCAGAACAAGACTCACCTTACTTTTTCTCCGGCAGTTCTTGTGGTTTCCACCATGGTCGGTTACCCAATCAATGTGGGTTCTGTGATGTCGACCAACATTTCAGTGATTGCACGGCAGACAGCTCGGCCTACCCTTATCCCAACACTATTATAGAATATCTCATTGATGCAAACGTAGAACCGAGGGACTTAGATACTAAGGTGCATGCAAATAAGACCTTTAATTGTTATTCTCTGATGGATAACTAAAGAAGAAAGTTCAGCCTTCTACCACCACAGGCCAGTCTAATGAGCCAGCAGTGGTAGCTTCTGAGGCAGCTAATCTTCCATCAACTTATGTTGTCTTCCACAAGTGCCACTACTATGCCTCCACCATAATTCACATCTCCTACTATAGCTCCTGCCACAGCTCCGAGGCCAGTGCCCATGCCCACTGCTCCGCTTTCTGCGCGGCATGTCTTCCAGACATTGGCGAGTTTCAACAACTCGATTCAGTCAGCTACTGCAAAGTTGTCTGACTTGTCCAACACTATTGTAGTGCAATCCACTTCACATGCATAACATGTTCTTTCTCACATTGAGGAGACACTAAAGAAGATTCTGGAGAACCAGAAGACTATCATGGACACCTTGGTAAAACATGGGTCAGTGATTGAGGAGCTGGGAAAGAAAGTGAAGAAGATAAGGAGATCTAGGTGAGTAAGAAATCAGTGGACAAGATTAGGAAGGAGGTGACTAGACTTTCTATAGCTGGCGACCTTTCCTTGACATGCTGCTTGACCCGCGCCAGTCAACCCCAAATCCTTCAGCACCATTTTCACCGGTAGCACTAGTTGGCCACTCTGACGAGCTAGACATTGTTGTCGACACTACTGAGCCAGTGCGAGAGATGTTTGCCAACCCAGCCATACCTAGATTTGATGATGATGAGATTGAACTGGCTGATCCTAATGGAGATGGCATTGCTGGGGACACTGAGATGTCTAATGATCTATAGGGATTTTTCTTCACCCTCTCCTCTTTTACTTTTATAGTTTATAAAAATTGGGAACAATGCTTACTTTTATTCGGGAGGGTGGGAGTGGAGTTTATTTGAAACATTGGTACACTTTGATACATTGGGTCTGTAATAACTTGATGATATTCTTTATTTTCTTATTTACATTTATCTATCTTCTTCTGTCTTATTATGTATACTCATTCTATCTTTAGTAGTTATCGCTCATTAGCTTCTTTATATTTATTTTTGCTTATTAGCTTCTTTATCTTTTCCATATTAATTCTTGTTTTGTTAAGTAGCTTCTTTTTATGCTTTAGTAGATAATGAGCCTTTGATTTTCTTAACGCCATGATTCTTTCCAAAAGTAGTTATTGTGTGAACGGGGTGACTCGTCCCAACGATGGATGGTGTGACAACCTTCTTAAGTGAATGATTCTGTTTTTGTGTTTAGGTAATAATAGTAGTAGTGATGAGTAAAAACAACTAATCAAATCATTCTCGAAGAATCAACCATTCTTCAATTGGTACCAACACACTTAACTGCGCGCTTATGGTTAGAGACAAGGTTTTTAAAAGAAATAGCTCTAGTTAATGACTTTGTGACACTTGAGTTGACTTTGGCAATTATCGCGTGGTTTAATTGGACCATAGTGATCCTTAAACTTGAACATGGTCGGTGTAGGCCCTCGACTCTATCCTATTTTACAATCTAGTTGCCTGAGCGGTGAGATGAATTAATCCTTGTCCAAGTATCCTTGTGAAAGGTCTCGAACTTGCCCAGAATGTGTTTCAAGGCGAAATCCTAAGTTTTTCTTTGTTTGAGAAGTGATTGTTGGCTTTCCTTTGCCCATTTGAGCCTTTTGTTGCAAACCAATGTCTTTATACTTAGTCAACCCATTTGAGCCTCTACCCTTTCTCATTTGATAACCATGTTATAAGCGTTTACATGTTTTGTTGTGACCCTCTCTTGGCACCCAGACTTTCCTTAACACTCTTGTGAAAAAAGTGGCTTAAAACATAAGTTTCGGGGAGATAAGAGTGTAGACATGTAATTTTTGACCTTCCCCGTGATTTTACACAGTATAGCGTTTAAATATTTATTTTAATTCTAATACAATTATTTTAACTAGTTTCGACCCTTTTACTTTATTTTATCGCAAAAACTAAATTATAAACAAAATAGCTTCATTTTGTAGTCATACTATTTGCTAAGATTTTTATTTTAGATAACCTTTGACAAATGCCAAAAAATAGTTTCAACTTTAATTCTTAGTTTTATTTTTAATAGAATAATTTATTAAAATCAATTAAGAGTTATTTTATATTTTTCTTATAAGTATTTTAGAAGCAATTTCTTAGCCAAATTTTGTGGATTTAGAGCCCAACTCAGACCTAAGCCCATAATTCTCAAGCCCATTCCCCTTAGCCCACTACCTATTAACATAACCCTAAAACATATACCCCTATAAAAGACCCTTTAATCTTCATCACACACGATCTAGCACAACCATACCCCTTTCAAATCTATTCCGTTTTCCCTCCCCCTTTCTCCTTCTTCATTCTCTCATCTTCAACAACAAACACATCTGCAGAACAAAAACAAAAACAGAAGCAGAGGTGACAGAGAGGATCTCACCCACTTTATCAATGGCAAGAACCTCCACCAAACTCCCCAAACTCCAGAAGTAAACCAGCTTCCTTCACCACCAAAAATTCAAGTCGAACAACCTCCAAAACATCACTATTTCAATCCAAAATCCAGCTAAAAAGGCCAAAAATGCAGCTGAAATGCCCCAAAAAATACAGCAGTAAAACGACCTTCAAATCTCAATGAAAATGGCCATTTTTGTCCCTATAAACAACCTTAAAATCCAGCCCCCATCACTCACGAAAACCACCCAAAAACAGCCTTTGAATCTCCACGAAAATATCCTCAAAATCACTCCCAAAACATTCAATGTTTGGTCGATGTTTTGAGCGAAGCTCCGGTTCCGGTTTGAAGTCGTGTTCGCGTTTTGGCTCCAGATTTGTAGCCGTTTTTGGTCTTCGTTAGTTGAACAGTCATCATTTCTGTACAAAATCTTTCTTGGAGTTTCCTGTTAAATAAAGTTTGGTTTGAGGCATGTACAAAGATCTGTTTCTCTATCTAATGTTTCAGTGGTATTAAGTTTTCTTTAATTGGTATCTCTTTAATTAAATGCTTGATTTTTTTCTATGTTTAGTTTTCCCTTTTTGCTTTGTGTATTTCATTTGCAATTTAGCTTATTTAATTTTGAGTATCTTATGTTTGGTTCATCATTTTACTTGGTGTCCTTGAAAATCTTGAATGAGTATTGAGTGTTTGTTTGAAATGTTGGATTTTGAAAAGAAGAGAAAATATTACTGTGTGAAACCATGAAATAGGATGCTCTCATTGGTGTTAGTTTGCCACTAGTTATCAGCTTACTGAGTTTGGGCTTGGAATATTTTTTTTATTTTTATTTTTATTTAGTTTCATGGTTTTCCCATGCTAAATCTTTTATGGGAACGATTTGATTGCCTTAAGTTGAGGCCATATTTTACTTGGTAACAGTAAAGCTATGAGAGGTCCATTTTTAATACCTACTATATTAATACGAATATTTTTTAGATTGTATTATTAATTAATCTTCCTGATAGTGTATTTGTCTACATTTTCTTGTAGATATCTTCATGTTTTAACTTCTTTTATTTCATCTATAATTAGTTTCAATAAATCCTTGTAATAGAATTAGTAAGAACTCGTTAAGTTGTAAATAATTCATAGTAGTTTGTTCATAATTTATAGGACTAATGATTCCCTACAACATGACTTCCAGAAATCATGCCTTATAATAATCTCAAACTTAGAAAAAATAAATCATAAACATCGTAGCTTGTTTTAGGCGCGAATAATAAATTATTTTGATTATGTGTACGGTTCCCGTGGCATGGTCACGATACGTAAATTCCATTCGGATGTGGGTTCCATGTGACCCGACCCTAACTTCGAATAGTATTAAAGTAAATATGTTGTAAATTGCGGGTGCATTTCATGAGGTGCGATTTGCAACATGTCCAAAACGACAAGTGTATGACATCGTGACTTGTTCCAGAATAATCCCATAAATATCAAAAAAAAAGTATGTGCACATGTCGTAAGTTTAAAAATCCCAAAACATAAAGAATAATCAAACATCGCCTCAAATAGGCACTATAAAACCATCATGACTATACAACCTACATTCGGGTGTGGCAACTCATGTCCCCAACTCTAACTCAAAATAATAATAAAATCACATGTTGTAATCGCGGGTGCATTTCATGTGGCGCAGTTGCAATATGTCCAAAATAACAAGTGCACGACACCGCGACTTCTTTAAATAAACTCCATAATTGTTTAAACGTTAAAAGCGACTAAAAAGCAAGAAGGCTAAAAATGCACAATAGGTTTAAAACATGCAAATAATTAGTTAATCAGGCCAAATATTAATAGTTAAGCGACTGTGCTAGAACCAGGAAATTCGGGAGTGCCTAACACCTTCTCCCGGGTTAACAAAATTTCGTACTCGAATTTCTGGTCGCAGACAAATTAAAACAGAGTCAAAATTTCCTCGGTTTGGGATTTCAAAATAAAACGGTGTCCCGGAGCATTGTCAAAAATCTGGGTGGAGACTCTAAAAACTAAAATAAATCCCAAAACCTAATAATGTCACTTAAAGTAAAAAAACTCCCTTATTATCCCTTCATTAATCCGGGGTAGTGAAAAAGGAGGTGTGACAGCTCTGGCGACTCTGCTGGGGATAAGAACCCAGAATCTCTGGTTCAGGGTTCAGAATTTGAGCTTAGAATAACTGTTATATTTGGCTTTATTATCTGATTTTACATGTTTGAACCTAATGTGCTCAATGTCGCTTTTTACCGCTTTGATATTATCTGAACTGTATATAAATTGTGCCGAAACCCTCTTCTCTCTGAGTCTTCTAAATGATCTGGGAAGTGTGCACTTCGTGTGACTTCTTTTCTTTTAGAGTCATATCCAAATTTTAGAACGAGGTACAAACAAGTTCCAAAGCCGGTGAAGCTTCTGTATTCCCGGTACGCTGCCCCAACCTCGGCTCGAGCTGTCCCCTAGGGTAATCCAGTTCTAGAACAATAAACCCCAGGATTTAAACTTAGAATAACATAGCCTCATGATGGATCCCTAGTAGGAACGTTTGTTTGCATCATGTGCATTTGACTTTGGGGACTCAACACAGGGGTTGGATCCGTAGGACAGGTGTTCCCGAATTAAAATACCATCCTGATGCATCTTACGTGTTACTTGCTATCTGTTTGTTTCGGCTTGCATGTTTTGACTTGCTACTGAAATAAAATAAAAATTAAAAATAAAAAGAAATGAAAAATCGAAAAAAGAAAACACAAGAGTGAGATGTAGGTATTTGAAAATTTTGAAACTCTGCCAAAATTTTTTAAAAAAAAAAACAAAGAAAATAATTAAATGTTAGCAAAAAGTCATGTTTCCCCTGTTCCGTCAAAACTGACAGAACTACGCGGGTCTGATTCTTACTAGATGTGAGATACATTGGCAAACCTCATCGGTGCCGGTCCCGATTTTTAAAAAATCCAAAAATATATTTCTTTAATCCCTTCTTTGGAAGTCCTTCATTAGAAAATCCCAAATAAAAAAAAAATTAACCGAAAATACTTTCTTTCATTTTAAGAAGTCTTTCATTCAAAAAGAAAATCAAATCAATATTCAAAACATATTTTCTACCTTTTCTTTAAGATGTCTTTTTCCCAAAAATTAAAAAATACAAAAATTAAAAAAAAAAATCCAAAAAAATATTTTCTTTATTCTTTAGATGTCTTTTTTTTTTAAATTGAAAAAAAAGACAAAACAAAAAAAGATAAAATCAAAAATCCAAAAATATTGTCATTCTTCTTTCGAAAATTGAAAAGAAAATTCACACTTTAAAAATGTTTTCTTTTTCTTTATAAGTATTTCTTTCATAAATCCAAAATAAAAATCTAAAAATATTTCTTTTCTTCTTTAGAAATTTTTCTTTCAAAATTCCAAAAATAAATATATATATATATATATATTTTTTTTTTTCTTTCTTCTTTAGAAGTCTTTATTTTCAAAAATTCTCAAAAAAAACGCAAACATATCGAAATCCAAAAATATTTTCTTTCTTCTTTTTAAGTCATTGTTTCAAAAAAAATTACAAAATAAAACATTCAAAATCTAAAAAAAACAAAAGAGTTAGGTTATTTACTTTATTCCAAATCTTCCCGGACTACGCAAGATCTGATTCATGTTCCCAAATGATACGTAGGCAACCCACATCAGGTTCGATCGAATGATTTTGAAAAAAAAAAAAGAAAAAAAAAATTATTATAAGGACTGACTGAGTCCATTCTAACGTGTCTTTTGGTTTGAATTGTGAAGAAAATTTGAGGTGGTCGGTTTATGGTAAGCTGACAACGCAAAATCCAAGGGAAAAATGACACCTGACATCGAAGCTGTTATGAGTGCTCAAGAGACTCAGGGTCAGAAGGTTCAACAAGAGTCTACTATGGTTGAGGAAAATAGAGTACTAAAACAGAATACGATTGAAATGTGTCAAGCATGGGCCAATTGCCAAGGACTGCCCCTCTCTGTTCAGGGTTTCCTAGAATTCACACCCATTTCGACAACTACTATTCTGGTCTCATTGTTTGATCAATCATATCCACCTGGGTTCAGTCTTTATCCTAGTTGTACGACCATAGCTGAAATTCAAGTTGCATGCTCTCAAAGTTTGCCATTAACAACCAATCAGACAACCGCTGTTGTTATGCCTGTCTTCACTGTCCCACAGCCGACGGTGGTGCAGAGGAAACCTCATGAGTAATAATTTGCTACCCAGAAATAACAATACCACTCTCCTGAGTACCACTCGTACTTACCTGATCTTCCTGCAAAAATTGAGAAGCCTGCCCGAAAGATGGCACAGGATGAAATGACCCAAAGACTGAAAAGCATAGAACAACAGTTGAAAAACATGTAAGGGTTGGCAGGTCAGAAGAGTATTGCCTTCATGGATCTATGTATGTTCCCCGATGTTCGTCTGCCACTTGGTTTCAAGACTCTCAAATTTGAAAAGTATGATGAACATGGAGACCCTCTGGCCCACCTTAAAAGATATTGCAATCAACTAAGAGGTGCAGGAAGAAATGAAGAATTGATAATGGCTTATTTTGGGGAAATCCTTATGGGGGTAGCCTCTAAATGGTTTATTGATCAGGATACCTCTCACTGGTATGTCTAGGATGACATGGCCCGGGCGTTTGTCAAACAATTCCAATACAACATTGATATCTCCCCAGACCGCAATTCCCTTTCAAACATGAAGAAGAAACCAACTGAAAGTTTCATGGAATATGCCATTAAATGGAGAGAGCAAGCAGCTAGAGTTAAGCCACCCATGGATGACCACGAGCTTATCACTATCTTCCTTCAGGCGCAATAGCCAGATTACATTCAAAACATGATGTCCGCAGTTGGCAAATCCTTCTCGGAAGCAATCAAAATGGGAGAAATGGTAGAGAATGGCCTTAAAACAGGCAGAATTATAAGTCAAGCAGCTCTCAAAGCCTCAACTCAGGCTGTCTAGATTGAATCTGATAATCTTAGCGACACAAAGGAGAAGGATGAAGAAATTATGATGACATCATGGTCGACAAGAGGTCTTAGGAGAACATCTCGAAGGCGTGACCAGCCTCGTCTGTTTTCTGATGATTCACATTAGCACTACTATCTACCTCAGAATGCATAATACTATTTTGCTCAACCTAAGTATGTTATCCATCCACCAAGGCACTTCAGAGGGAGAGCACCTGCATCGCAAAATCTCTACCAGCCTCCATAAAATTTTCAAGTGCCTTATAACCCACATCCAAGCCAGGGATATAGAGGGGAACAAAGGTTGAGAGATAATTTTACACCAATAGGAGAGCTTTATGCAAGCTTGTTTGATAAATTAAAGCATTATGACATGATTGCACCTATTCCTCCAAATCACGTGGACCCATGTGCAAGAAGCTTTGACCCTTCTAAAAGGTGTGAATACCATTCCAATGCCCAGGGTCACGATGTTGAAAGCTGTCGGGATTTGAAAAGAGAAATAGAAAGGATGATCCATTAAAATCTGATTGTGATCTAAGACACTGACACCCAAAATATCACACAGAATCATTTACCTGGACATGATGATCCACACTTTATGGGGATGATGCGTGGTGACAGGGAGTATGAGATTCCTCTCGGGAACTTGCTGACTGAAGTTAATGATTTTGAAATTGGAGAAAGCTTTGTCGATTGTGATGAGCAAATTTGTGGCTAAATGTCAATCTTAGAAATTGAAAAGTCATTCCCTCCTTACTAGGAACGAATAATGGTACCTTGTTTTGATGTTTTTTTTATTATCTGGGTTATTTCAGGGTTGTAATCCAGATTTTATTTATTTTATTGAGTCAAACCCTTTCAACCCATCTTTTTTGTTTGTGTGAGTCTTGTTTGTCTGTTTTATTTTTATTTTCATTATCCGGATTATTCTAGGGTTGTAACTCGGATTTTAGGTTGTTTGTCTTATTGTTAAGCTCTTCCATCCTTTACTCTATGAAATACAATTTGACATTTGTGTATCTCCATGCTTAGTTCCTTTCTCTCTAGTTTTAGTGATATGACATGCATGTAGAAATTTTGGCCAGATCTTAAAAAACTGATTTAGTCTTGAATGAGGTAAGTGAGAAAGAGACACTTTTGAGGATGAATAAAGATTTGAAATACTTTGGAATTAAGGTCGAGTAAAAGTCACCTTCAAATCATTGTGAAGATCGGGCTTGAGGATGTTTAATCAATTGAAGCTTGGTCAAAATTTTGAGATTAATGGATGGGAAGTGTTCTTCGACCATGTCACACCAAGAAGACAGACATGCTCATCAATGCTGTGATCACGAAAAGATTATACATTTTGGCATTCTCGAGGCTGGGAGGCCCTTTTTCTGTTACCCAAACACTCTAAACCCTTTGTTACCCCTTTTGAGCATGTGTTATTTTCTTTGACCACCCTCTTTTGGAATCAAGTTTAGAGTCAATAGTCCAAAAAAAATGAAATGAAAAAAAAAGGTCCATGTCCCAAGAGTACAAATTGGGGCAATTCTTTGAATGTTCAGGCAAAAGGAAAAAGAAGAAAAAATAGTCAAAGGTCCATGCCCCCAAAAAATAAAAGGTGGGCCAGTTTGTTTTGAAAAAAAAAACAGAGAAAAAAAGAAAAAAGAGAAAAANAGGTTAGAGTCAAAAGTCCAAAAAAAATGAAATGAAAAAAAAGGTCCATGTCCCAAGAGTACAACTAGGGAAATTCTTAGAAAGTTCAGGCAAACGGAAAAAGAAGAAAAAATAGTCAAAGGTCCATGCCCCCAGAAAATAAAAGGTGGGGCAGTTTGTTTTGAAAAAAAAAAGAGAAAAAAGGAAAAAAGAGAAAGAAAAAAGAAAAAAAAAAACAGAAAAAACAAAAGAAAGACAAAGATAAAAAAAAAGTTAGGTCAGATGTTTGAACTACGTTAGACCTGATTCCTAAAAAAAAGAGGATACGTAGGCAGCCTTACACGGTTCGGTCCAACCAAATAAGAATTCAAAAAGAAAAAAAATCCAGAAAAATCTCCGGTAGCTAAAACTGGGACAGAGATTTTATTCCACTTTTGAAAGAGTCGATTCCAAGAGTTGTAAATATACAACCCATCATATTGAGTCTACTTTGAACCTTCATGCCGACCCTCTTTTCCAACCCTAACCAAAAACCTTCCAAATAAAGACCTCCCGATATGCCTTCAAGAATGCCAAGAGAAGCATGCAATGAGCAACGATTGTCACGCGACATAGAACACTGTCAAGTCGCTCATCCAAGAAAGCAAAAGAAAAGAAGAAATAAAGAAGAAAAAATGAGAGAGTCTTACTAGTGAAAACCCTCACAGGCACTCTAAGGTGATGGTAAGTAGAGAAAAATAAATGAGAGAGACTTGTTGGTGAAAACCCCTCGGGGCACCACTAGTCGAAGGTGAGTCGTGAAGCTGATGCAATACATTGGCATAAACAAGTCTGACTTCAAAGATCATATGAATGGTAAAAGGAAAAATTAGATCAGTTTGATAGATCAGGTCGTTAAGTCCAAAATGCATGCCATGATCACTAAGGCTAGTTACCGCAAAAGAAAAAGAAAAGAAAAGAAAAAACTCTCTTCCTTCTCCTCCGATAGGGGCATTGATTGTTAATACTTGCTTCTTTGAATCATTGTGTCTTTCACTCTGAGTCAGTCCTTGTCAAAACAAGCAAGAAAAGATTTCAAAATCTGTTATCAGCTTTTCAGTTGCACAGAAGTGAATTTGGCCAGCAATTCAATGTTACAGTCAACATGCCTCGAGGGTTTATGAAAATGGTTTCCCCCCAAAAGGACTCTTGTCAGCCTACTTGGCACAAACAAAGGCGATTCCCTCTGACAGACAAATTACTCCAAAAAGTAAGAAGCCATTCAAGATGTGAGAAAAGGTCTCTTAAACAAAAATCTCCAGTTGGGATAAGGTTGATGGAGCCCCAAATACAAATAGTACCGGGTGTGAAATAATCAGAGTTGGTGCAGAACAAAAGTCTTTTGAGGCAGACTCAAGTTGATTGAGAAAAAGCCAAGCTGCTCAGGACTCAAGGCCACAAATTGACCACAAATTGATTGTGAAATAATCTTAGTCCGATGACTCTTTCTCCTAAGATAGAAGACCTTGTCTAATGAATCTTTCTCCTAAGATAACAAAAGAGACATAGTCTGATGAACTTTCTCCTAGGATCAAAATCTTAGTCTGATGAATCTTTCTCCTAAGATAAAAAAACACCTAGTATAATGAATCTTTCTCCTAGGATAAAAATCTTAGTCTGATGAATCTTTCTCCTAAGATAATAAAAAACCCTAGTCTGATGAATCTTTGTCCTAGGATAAATATCTTAGTCTGATGAATCTTTCTCTTAGGATAAAGAAAACCTAGTCTGATGAATCTTTCTCCTAGGATAAACATCTTAGTCTTATGAATCTTTCTCCTAAGATAATAAAAAACCCTAGTCTGATGAATCTTTCTCTTAGGATAAAGAAAACCTAGTCTGATGAATCTTTCTCCTAGGATAAACATCTTAGTCTTATGAATCTTTCTCCTAAGATAACAAAAAATATTAAAAAAAAAGACCTAGTCTGATGAATTTTCTCCTAGGATCGAAATCTTAGTCTGATGAGTCTTTCTCCTAAGATAGAAAACCTAGTCTGATGAACTTTCTCCTAGGATCAAAATCTTAGTCCGATGAATTTTTCTCCTAAGATAGAATACATAGTCTGATGATGTTTCTCCTAGGATCAAAATCTTAGTCTGATGAATCTTTCTTCTAAGATAAAAAAAAAGACCTAGTTTGATGAATTTTCTCCTAGGATCAAAATCTTAGTCTGATGAATCTTTCTTCTAAGATAAAAAAAAAGACCTAGTTTGATGAATTTTCTCCTAGGATCAAAATCTTAGTCTGATGAATCTTTCTCCTAAGATAAGAAAAAAAAACCTAGTTTGATGAATCATTCTCCTAGGATAAATGTCTTAGTCTGATGAATTTTTCTCCTAAGATAAAGAAAACCTAGTCTGATAAATCTTTCTCCTAGGATAAACGTCTTAGTCTGATGAATTTTTCTCTTAAGATACCTAAAGAAATAGAAAAAACCAAAAAAAAAAATCCTTCTTGATTCATTTTATCATAGATACACAATTCAGTAGTCTCATTTTCCAGCATAGGGTCTCCATTCCCTAGTTGATTTTATTTTTAGACACAGGGTCTCCACTCCCTAGTCTTCTTTTCCAACATAGGGTATCCATTCCCTAGTTTATTTTATTTTTAGACATTGGGTCTCCACTCCCTAGTCTTCTTTCCAACATAGGGTTTCCAATCACTAGTTGATTTTATTTTTGGACATAAGGTCTCCACTCCCTAGTTTTCCTTCCAACATAAGGTCTCCAATCCGTGGTTGATTTTATTTTTTTTAGAGATAGGGTCTCCACTCCCTAGTCTTCCTTCCAACATAGGGTCCCACTCCCTGGCAGACACTAGCATAACCTAGTGATCTTTTCCTGGCAACAACATAACCTGTTGATCTTCTCCAGGTATCGGCATAACTCGGTAATCTCTCTCCTGCAACAGCATAACCTGTTGACCTTTTCCCAAACACCAGCATAACCTGGTGATCTCTTTCTTGGCAACGGCATAACCCGTTGATCTTTCCCCAGACACCGGCATAACCTGGTGATCTTTTCTTGATCACTACATAACCTGTCGATCTTTTCCAATATAGGGTCTCCAATTCTTAGTTGATTTTACCTTTTAGGCATAGGGTATTCACCCCCTAGTTTGCATTCACTCCGGGTACACAATTCTCGGCTTTTCATTGCTTTCAATAATAAAGTAGCATAGATTTTATTACAATAACTCACGTAATTTTCCTAGTGAAAACTGGGATAAAAAATTTCGTTCGTTTGTCTTTTATTTTGCGCATATTACATTTCGGACAATGGATTCGAGATAATCAAAAGAAGAAGTTCCAATCCAGAATAAAAAAAAATAAGAAAAAGAGAAGTCCAAACCCAAAGTATAGATGCGGAAAAGATGTGGATTGCTCAAGACAAGATTAAAGTCACAAACTATGCATGTCCCGTCTTGATCTGAAAAAGATGTAGAAAAATGAACTAGCACCTATAGCCAACAAGAATCAAGATTCAAATCATAGTCCGCATGAAAAACCAACCGAGACTCAAGACCAAGCTTCAGAAGACTCATAGATAGGAATCTTGTAACTCGTAGTTGATAGGCTTAGTTAGTCTTTTCTTTTTGATTTTGATGTAATAATGGGACCGCGGACCAGAACCTCGACGGAACGGCACCTCACTCGAGTCCCTCGTCCTCTCCACCCACTCCATCACTCCAAAACTTCTTGAACTGCACGCGGCCTGATTCCCTTATAACTCGGGATATGTAGGCTGTCCAAAACCAGGACTCGATCACATCCTCCTTCCTTTTAAGTTTTCGACACTTTTAAATAAAGGGTCGGGTCAAAACATGTCTTGTTGTTCTTTGTCTGAAAACTCTTCGCGTTTCCAGACAAAGAGGGGCAGCTGTAGACATGTAACTTTTGACCCTCCCCATGATTTTACACAGTATAGCGTTTAAATATTTAGTTTAAGTCTAATATCATTATTTTAACTAGTTTTGACTTTTTTACTTTATTTTATCGCAAAAATTAAAATTATAAAAAATAGCTTCATTTTGGAGTCATACTATTTTGCTAAGATTTTTATTTTTATAGAACCTTTGAAAAATACCAAAAATTAGTTTCAACTTTAATTCTTTATTTTATTTTTAATATAATAATTTATTAAAATCAATTAAGAGTTCTTTTATAATTCTTATAAGTATTTTTGAAGCAATTTCTTATCCCAATTTTGTAGATTTAGATCCCAACTCATACCTAAGCCCATAATTCTCAAGCCCGTACCCCTTAACCCAATACCTATTAACCTAGCCTTAAAACATATACCTCTATAAAAGCCCCTTTAATCTACATCACACACGATCTGACACAACCAGAACCCCTTCAAATTTGCGTCGTTTCCCTCTCCTTCCACATTCTCTCATCTTTAACAACAAACACATCAGTAGAACAAAAACAAAAACAGAAGCAGAGAGTAACAGAGAGGATCTCACCCACTTTATCAATGGCAAGAGCCTCCACCCAACTCCCCAAACTCCAGAAGTAAACCATCATCCTTCACCACCAAAAATCCAGTCGAACAACCTCCAAAACATCACTATTTCAGTCAAAAATCCAAAAACGCAGCTGAAATGCCCCAAAAAATACAGCAGTAAAACGACCTTCAAATCTCCATGAAAAATGGCCATGTTGTCCCTATAAACAACCTTAAAATCCAGCCCCCATCACTCACGAAAACCACCCAAAAACAGACCTTGAATCTCCATGAAAATAGCCTCAAAATCACTCCCAAAACAGTCAATGTTTGGTCGATGTTTTGAGCGAAGCTCCGGTTCCGGTTTGAAGTCGTGTTCGCGTTTTGGCTCCAGATTTGTAGTTGTTTTTGGTCTTCGTTAGTTGAACAGTCATCATTTCTGTACAAAATCTTTCTTGGAGTTTCCTGTTAAATAAAGTTTGGTTTGAGGCATGTACAAAGGTCTGTTTCTCTATCTACTGTTTCAATGGTATTAAGTTTGCTTTAATTGGTATCTCTTTAATTTTTTGATTTGTTTCGATGTTTAGTTTTCCCTTTTTGCTTTGTGTATTTCATTTGCAATTTAGCTTATTTAATTTTGAGTATCTTATGTTTGGTTCATCATTTTACTTGGTGTCGTTGAAAATCTTGAATGAGTATTGAGTGTTTGTTTGAAATGTTGGATCTTGAAAATAAAAGAAAATCTTACTATATGAAACCAAGAAATATGATGCTCTCATGGTGTTAGTTTGCCACTAGTTATCAACTTACTGAGTTTGGGGTTGGAATATTTTTTTTATTTTTATTTTTAATTAGTTTCATGGTTTTCCCATGCTAAATTTGTGATGGGAACGATTTGATTGCCTTAAGTTGATGCCATATTTTGCTTGGTAACAATAAAGCTATGAGAGGTTCATTTTTAATACCTACTATATTAATAAGAATATTTTTGAGATGTTAATATTAATTAATCTTTCTGATAGTGTATTTGTCTACTTTTTCTTGTAGATATCTTCTTGTTTTAACTTCTTTTGTTTCATCTATAATTAGTTTCAATAAATCCTTGAAATACAATTAGTAAGAACTCGTTAAGTTCTAAACAATTCATAGTAGTTTGTTAATAATTTATAGGACTAATGATTCCCTACAACTTGACTTCCATAAATCATGCCTTATAATAATCTCAAACTTAGAAATAATAAATCATAAAAATCGTAGCTTGCTTTAAGCGCGAATAATAAATTATTGTGATTATGAATACGGTTCTCGTGGCATGGTCACGGTACGTAAATTCTATTCGGGTGTGCGTTTCATGTGACCCGACCTAACTTCAAATAGTATTAAAGTAAATATGTTGTAAATTGTTGGTACATTTCATGTGGTGCGATTTGCAACATGTCCAAATAGTATTAAAGTAAATATGTTTTATATCTATTTCTTCTGTGGGGGATTTTTTTATTTTTTTTTTGTATCAAAAATTTTGGAGAGCAAGATGTCAGAAACCATGTGCATAAACCGTGTGGGGCCCTTTCAATTTGTTATGGGAATCTTTTTCACAAATGCACAACACACGATCATGTGAGGGATGAGTAACAAACAGTGATCACTTTTAAAAAAATCACTTTTCTTCAATGTTTTTCTCCTTTCTTTTCCCCTCTCTTTTTTTCTCTTTATTTTTGGTTTTCTACATTTGATTCAAAGTAATAAAACTAAAATTTGATACTACTAAATTTAAAACACCAATTGCTTCAAATTAATAGGAAATATTAAAAGTAACCCTAAGAATTAAAATTTTCACTGAAACTATATAAGAATATTCTTTGAAACTTTTCTTGTTGTCTTTTGTAAAAAATAATAAAGCTAACTAAACAAAATATTAATAATCTAAAATAAAGAAAATTAATTAATTTTTTTTTTTTGGAGTTTTTTGTTTTTTTCTTAAGATAAAATAAAGCAAAGAAATTTAAAATAGCCAAAATAGCGATATTAGACCTAAAAGAATATCTAAGCACAAAAATGAGTGAAATTCAGGGATAGTCAAAAATTACATGTCTACAGCTGCCCCTCTTTGTCTGGAAATGCGAAGAGTTTTCTGACAAAGAAAAACAAGACATGTTTTTACTCGAGCTTTATTTAAAAGTGTAGAAAACTTAAAAGGAAGGGGGTTGTGACCGAGTCCTGGTTTTCGACAACCTACATATCCCGGGTTAATAAGGGAATCGGGTCGCGTGTAGTTCAAGGAGAGTTATGGAATGATGAGTTGCAGATTCGAGCAAGGTTCCGTCCGAGGCTCCGGTTCGCAGTCCCGTTATTACATCAAAATTAAAAAGAAAAGACTAGCTAAGCCTATTAGCTACGAGTTACAAGATTCCAATCTATGAGTCTTCTGAAGCTTGGTCTTGAGTCTTGGTTGGTTCTTCATGCGGACTCTGATCTGAATCTTGATGTTTGTTGGTTGCAGGTGCTAGTTCATTCTTCTTTAGCTTTTTCATATCAAGAATGGACATGCATAGCTTGTGACTTCAATCTGCCTCAAGCAGTCCACCTCTTTTCCGCTTCTGTACTTTGGGATTTCAACTCTTTTCTTTTATTTTTTTCTTTTATTGTGAATTGATACTTCTTCTTTTGGTCGTCTCGGATCCATTGTCCTAAATTGTAATCTGCACAAAATCAAAACAAACGAACGAAATTTTCTGCCCCAGTTTTCACCAGGAAATTTTCGCGAGTTATTGTAATAAAATCTATGCTACTTTATTATTGAAAGTGATAAAAATCCGGGAACTGTGCACCCGGAGTTATTGCAGACTAGGGAGTGGATACTCTATATCTCAAAGCAAGAGGCAACTAGGGGTTGGAAACCCTATGTTGCAAAATGAAATCAACTAGGGATTGTGTACCCTATGTTGAAAAAGAAATCAACCAGGGAGTGTATACCCTTGATTGGAAAAGAAATCACCAACCAGGGAGTGTATACCTTTGATTGTAAAAGAAATCATCAACCAGAGAGTGTATACCCTTGATTGGAAAAGAAATCATCAACCAGGGAGTGTATACCCTTGATTGGCATCGACTACGGGAGTGTATACCCTGTGTCGGGAAAAGAAATCAACCAGGGAGTGGACACCCTTGATTGGAAAAGAATCATCAACCAGGGAGTGTATACCCTTGATTGGAAAATAAATCATCAACCAAGGAGTGTATACCCTTGATTAGAAAAGAAATCATCAACCAGAAAGTGTATACCCTTGATTGGAAAAGAAAGCATCAACCAGGGATTGTATACCCTTGATTGGAAAATAAATCAACTAGGGAGTGTATACCCTTGATTGGAAAAGAAGCATTAACCAGGGAATGTATGCCCTTGATTGGAAAAGAAATCATCAACCAGAGAATGTATACCCTTGATTGGAAAAGAAATCAACCAGAGAGTGTATACCCTTGATTGGAAAAGAAAGCATCAATCAGGGAGTGTGTACCCTTGATTGGAAAAGAAAGAATCAACCAGGGAGTGTATATCCTTGATTGGAAAATAAATCAACCAGGGAGTGTATACCCTTGATTGGAAGAGAAATCAACCAGGGAGTGTATACCCTTGATTGGAAAAGAAAACATCAACCGGGGAGTGTATACCCTTGATTGGAAAAGAAAGCATCAATTAGGGAGTGTATACCCTTGATTGGAAAGCAAAACATCAATCAGGGAGTGTATACCCTGGATTGGAAAAGAAATCAACCAGGGAGTGTATACCCTTGATTGGAAAAGAAAACATCAACCAGGGAGTGTATACCCTTGATTGGAAAAGAAATATCAACCAGGGAGTGTATACCCTTGATTGGAAAAGAAATAATCAACCAAGGAGTGTATACCCTTGATTGGAAAAGAAAGCATCAACTAGGGAGTGTATCCCTTTGATTGGAAAAGGAATCATCAACCAGGGAGTGTATACCCTTGATTGGCATCGACTACGGGAGTGTATACCCTGCGTCGGGAAAAGAAATCAAACAGGGAGTGTATACCCTTGATTGGAAAAAAAATCATCAACTAGAGAGTGTATACCCTTGATTTGCATCGACTATGGGAGTGTATACCCTGTGTCGGGAAAAGAAATCAACCAGGGAGTGTATACCCTTGATTGGAAAAGAAAACATCAACCGGGGAGTGTATACCCTTGATTGGAAAAGAAAACATCAACCGGGGAGTGTATACCCTTGATTTGAAAAGAAAGCATCAACTAGGGAGTGTATACCCTTGATTGGAAAAGAAATTATCAACCAGGGAGTGTATACCCTTGATTGGTATCGACTAGGGAGCGTGTACACCCATGTCGGGAAAAGGTGTAATTGGGGATTGGAGGACCCATACTACTTTGAGTTATTTTCAACTTCAATTCTTCTCCCTTCTCTTTTTTTTCCATCTTTATTTCTTTTTATTTTTTTATTTTAGGCATGCGGGAAAAGATTTTTGGAGAAAACTTCTCTTTCTTTGGAGTCAATGTTGTAGAGCTCCTTCTAGCTCTTGCGCAATTCCCTTCGGTTGCACCTGCTTTTGCATGGTTGATTTTGCACCTATTTTCGATTTTCAAACAAAGAATAATTTGTTAGTTTGAAACGGTGGTTGGTTTTTCGGCCTTGATTACTTCAACCTGCTTGATCTCTGCCTCTTTGACGAAGATCTCAATTGTTTTCTTGTTTGCTGGGGATTGGGTTCATTTCCAAACCCGAGGACTTTGGCTTTCCAGATTTTGTCGTGGTGATCGGTCACGTGGGACCCAATATTTTATTTTTCATTTGTAGGCTTTTCACTTGCTTCTTCTTTTGGATTTCCGGAGTATTTAGAGGGGCGGAGTTTTGGCCCCTAAAATTCTACTGCGATTATTAGTCCTGTGGGACTTAACCTTTCCAACTTTATTTCGCCTTTATTGGCTTTTCACTTCAGACTTTTCTTCCAATTGTATGTTTAGGTCATTTGTAATATTTTGGCTTTTCAAACCTCGCCAAGATATTTAGCCACGCGAGGCTCAACCTTTCAACTTCATTCGCCTTTATAGGCACTTCCATTTTATTTTCTCCTTCCAGGGTTTTGAGTTTGAAACATCGGCCGCTACGGCCAGTCGAGATCGACTCGATGCCCCTGATGAGGCTGGGTGCTTTTGCATATTAACCCATGCCAAATGACAGCCCTGTAAATCAATCTTGCCATCCTTTCTTTGCCTTAGTTTCGGGACAGAGTTAGACCGAAAAGGATTCAACAGACAAATAAACGGCAGAATGGATAACGAATTTAAACAAGAGGTGTTCCTTTCGGGGAAAGAAAATAAGGACTTATCTGGAGTGCATGCGGACTTCAACGAACATGACATGCCCTTTGGACTGGATACCTGATCCGTGTAAACCGTCCGACTCTCATAAATTCATCACAACTATTAACTCGAGATTGAGAAACCTTGCCCCGGACTATGTCCGTGTCAGTGACCCATTATCCTTTTCGGTCAGTGGCGCCCTTTGCGGGTTTTCACCAACTAAGCTCTCTCACTTCTCTTCTCGCCATCGCCTTGTAGTGCTCTTTGCGAGTTTTCACCAACAAGACTCTCTCATTTTTATTTTCTCTGCTTACCATCGCATCACGGTGCCCATGTGGGTTTTCATCAATGAGACTCTATCATTTTAATTTCTCTCATCTTCTTGTATTTGGATCGAAACAACTGTATCCTCCAAGTTTGGACATCTTTGTGGATTGATCGGAAGGACTTGAACATGGTTTTTGGTGAAAAGAATTTGTGTTGAATTACAACTTTGGAACCTTTCAAGCGACACATTGCCGAATCTTAACACTTGCCCTAGCTTAAAATATTGGGGAAATGTGAAAGATTAGGGTCTTCTTCATCCCTAAACACTATCGCTTGAACCTGATGAGATCTTCCACTGCTCTTTTAAGAGTCCAACAATCTTCAGTGTCATGTCCCACTGATCCTGAGTGGTATTCACATCTAGCATCAGCCCGGTGCGAGGGGGACCCGGGGTTCGGCCTGTTTGGGGCCACTAGCTGCAACAGACCTATCCTAACCAAATTTTGGAGCAAGCTAGAGTAGGATTCACCAATAGGGGTGAACTGAGTCTTTCTGAAAGGCTATCTTGGGATTGTATTGGGAAACATTTGATTGGGGATTATATGGAGTTTGGTAAAGATGGGCATTTCTGGGAAGTGGAGCTCGATTTTTGGTATAATTTTGTGGTCGCGTATAAGATTGCGCGTTCATCACCGCATGGAGAGGTGGTTCCACGACATATGCAGCATCATCTTGATAGGGATAATATTGTTGTGGGACCTAAGGAAGCATGTATGATTGGTTGAATGCCCTACGGGCCCCCTCCGAGCTCGAATCCATCATACCTCCCTCTTCTATCTCGTTTATGTTCATCAAACCCTCCGAACCATTATGAACGGCCTGTGATCTTAACAGCATCTTGACTCAAGATTCGGCCCGTTTCCAAACCATTTTCTACCATCTCCCCAATTTTGATAGCCTCGGCGAATGGTCTACCCATAACAGACATCATGTTCTGGAAGTAGTCCGCCTCTTGGGCAGTAGGAAGACCGTAACCATCTCAGTTTCGTCCATTGGAGGCTTTACCCGGGCGGCCTGCTCGCGCCATTTGACAGCATACTCACGGAAGCTTTCCACATTTTTCTTTTTCAAATTAGACAAAGAGTTCCTGTGAGGAGCGATGTCCAGATTATATTGGAACTGGTGGACAAAGTTTTTGGCCAAATCATCCCACACATGCCAATGGATAATTTCTTGATCCATATACCATTCAGCAGCGATTCCGGTGAGGCTTTCTCCGAAGCAGGCCATTAGCAACTCATCTTTTCCACCAACATCTCTCAGCTGGCTACAATACCATTTCAAGTGAGCTATCGGGTCTCCGGGCCCGTCATGTTTTTCAAACTTTGGCATCTTGAAACCAACTGGCAGGTGAACATGTGGGAACATGCACAAGTCGGAGTAGGAGAGGCTCTTCTGACCACTCAAACCTTGTATGTTATTTAAGCTTTTCTCTAAGCTTCTCATCTTCCGAGTCGTTTCTTCGTGCTCGGGGTTTCTCATTGTTCTTTGCTGATCCATAAGAGACTCATATGACGGGTATTGAGGGTAAGAGTTTGGCTAGGCACTGTTGGATGTGCCGTAGTGGAAATTGGTGGTACGGCGAACATTGTTGGCGATGCCCTTGAATCCGGCGCCTGGGGGTGATCCATAGAAGGCATTCAGGGGCCATTAGACGGCATTAGAGGGTGCCCACATGGGATGAGTGGGTTGGGCACAAGGATGTTGGAAAACCCATCTGAACTGGGAATCAGCTCAGGAAAACCAAGGATTACACATGGCGGTTCCCTACCATTAGACCAGGCGTCCCACGTTTCCAACATGCGGCGACGCAACATTTTGTTTTCTTTTGCAGTTGCTGATTTCGGCTGCGGAATAGCCGATGACGGGCTATCCTCAGGACTGATAATTGTCAAGGATATTGTAAAGGGCGAGAAGCCGGATTACCACAAAACTAACGACCTAAATATGACCTGTCTATATTTGCACACACAACAAACCGGGTTAGTTTGAGACAATTAACATATAGGGAATCACATATTGGGGATTCAATGCACCTAACAGTTAAACGTTTGTACCATGTGTTTAAGCAGTTGCATGTTTCGTCCGGGCTTTTAAATGTCCCTTCAAAATTTTGTCTCTCCCTCTTCTCTTATTTTTTTATTTTTTATTTATTTTTTTATCTCGGTTTCTTTTTCTTTTCTTTTTATTTTTGCTATTTGTTTTTCTCAGTTACTTTGTGTTACTCTTTTTTATTCTCTCTTTCTTTTCACTCTTTTTATTTATTTTTCACTCAATTTTCTTTCTCTCATTCCTTTTTCTTGTTTATTTTTTCACTCAATTTGTTTATAACTTTGACCGAATCCAATAAGAATTGCCTACGTATCATGACGCCGCATGAATCAGATCTTGTGTAGTTCGGGAAGATCAGAGTAAATAAGCTAACGTTGTTTATTTTTTTTTTTTTAATTTTTTTTTAATTTTTGAAAGAAAGGCTCTAAAAGAAGAAAGAAAATATTTTTGGCCTCTTTTTTTTGAAAGAAAGATTTCAAAATAAAGAAAGAAAATATTTGGAATTTGATTTATTGTTTTTTTTTTAAAAAAATTTCTTTTTTTTTTAAAAAGAAAAACTTCTAAAGAGAAAGGAAACAGTTTTGGATTTTGTTTCTGATTTTGGAAGAAAGACTTCTATAGAAGAAATAGAATTTTTTTTTTTGGTTTTTGATTTTATCATTTTTTGTTTTTTTCAACTTTCTAAAAACAAAACGACATCTAAAGAATAAAGAAAATAGTTTTTTGGATTTTTTTTTAATTTTTGTTTCTATGAATTTTTGGGAAAAAGACTTCTTAAAAAAAGATAGAAAATATTTTTTGGATATTGATTTGATTATGTTTTTGAATGAAAGACTTCTTAAAATGAAAGGAAGTATTTTTGGTTATTTTTTTTTATTTGGGATTTTCTAAAGAAAGACTTCCAAAGAAGGGATAGAAATATATTTTTGGATTTTTTAAAAATCGGGGCCGGAACCGATGAGGTTTGCCTACTTATCTCACATCCGGTGAGAATCAGACACGCGTAGTTCTGCCAGTTTTGACGGAACATGGGAAACATGAGTTTTTGCAAACATTGAATTTTTTTTTCTTTCTTTTTTTTTTTTGAAATTTTGGCAGAGTTTCAAAATTTCAAATACCTACATCTCACTCTTGTGTTTTTTTTTTTTGATTTTTCATTTTTTTTTATTTTAGAAGCCAGTCAAAACATGCAACCCGAAACAAACAGATATGCAAGTAGCACGTAAGATGCATCAGGATGGTCTTTTAATTCGGGAACACCTGTCCTAGACGGACCCAACCCCTGTGTTGAGTCCTCAAAGTCAAATGCACATGATGCAAACAAACGTTCCTACTAGGGATCCAGCATGAGGCTATGTTATTCTAAGTTTAAATCCTGGGGTTTATTGTTCTAGACCTTGCTTACCCGAGCGGACAGCTCGAGCCGAGGTCGGGGCAGCGTACCGGGAATACATAAGCTTCACCGGATTTGCAACTTGTCCGTACCTCATTCTAAAATTTTGGATATGACTCTAACAGAAAAGAAGTCACATGAAGTGCACACTTCCCAGATGATTTAGAAGACTCAGAGAGAAGAGGGTTTCGGCACAATTTATATACAGTTCAGATAATATCAAAGCGGTAAAAAGCGGCATTTAGCACATTAGGTTCAAACATGTAAAATCAGATAATAAAGCCAAATATATCAGTTATTCTAAGCTCGAATTCTGAACCCTGAACCAGAGATTCTGGGTTCTTTTCCCCAGCAGAGTCGCCAAAGCTGTCACACCTCCTTTTTTACTACCCCGGATTAAATAAGGGAGTTTTTCCACTTTAAATTATATTATACAGATTTGGGATTTATTTTAGTTTTTTGAGTCGCCACCCGTATTTTTGACGATGCTCCGGGACACCGTTTTATTTTAAAATCCCAAACCAAGGAAATTTTGACTCTGTTTTAATTTGTCTGCCACCAGAAATTCGAGTAAGGAATTCTGGTAACCCGGGAGAAGGTGTTAGGCACTCCCGAATTCTGTGATTCTAGCACGGTCTCTTAACTATTAATATTTGGCCTAATTATCTAATTATTTGCATATTTTAAACATATTGTGCATTTTTAGCCTTCTTACTTTTTAGCAGCTTTTAATATTTATGGATTTATCTTGAAACAAGTCACGATGGCGTGTACTTGTTTGTTTTGGACATATTATAATTACGCCACATGAAATGCACCCGAAATTGCAACACGTGATTTTAATATAATTTTAAGTTGAAATCTGGGACATGAGTTGTCAGAACCGAATGTAGATTACGTAGCCAAGACTATGGCCGTGACGGTTTTATAGTGCCTATTTGAGGCGATGTTTGATTATTCTTTATGTTAAATAAGTTTTATCTAAAAAAGAGGTATTTTTTAGATTATAGGATATGTACATAAACCACTCTTGATATTTATGGGATTATTTTGAAACAAGTCACGATGACATGCACTTGTTTTGGACACGTTGCAAATTGCGCCACATGAAATGCACCCGCAATTTACAACATGTTTATTTTAATTATTGTTTGAAGTTATGGTCGGGTTACATGAAATGCCCACCCGAATTGAGATTTATGTATCGTGATCATGCCACGGAAACCGTACTCATGGACACGATAAATTATTAATCGCGCCCGAAACAAACTACGATGTTAATAATGTTATTTTTCCTAAGTTCAATATTATTGATGCCATGGAGAATTAAGGACGGAGTTATTTTGGAAGTCAAGAAATATTTTTGCAATCTAAAGTATTGGCAAGTTGTCCCCATTTAAAGATATTTACAAATTATTACTCTATCCTTGAAATTATGAGACAATTATCTATTATGGAAGAATGGAATAGCTATTAATATATTGACTAAAATCAACAAAGCTTGGCAAATTAAACTTGTAATACTAAATAGCTATTGCTAAAATGTAATTTTAAAACTAACAACAAGAAACAGAAAATCAGTATAGCATCACAAAATTCACAAACTAAGAACAATTCACTATATAAAAAATAAAGACTTGGAATGAACAATATCCAACAACAAACTGATAACAAACACTCTCTAAAATTCTAGAGTAGTAAAGTTAAAATACAAACATTCAGATGAAGTGAACAGACGGACCTTTAATGCTCAAAATTGCAAAACGATTACGCAAGAAGGAGAATACCACAAACAGGCAATCTTTGATCGAGCTAGGGACCCGAAAACTCGAACCGGAATCAACAACCTCGAAGTATTCAACTCAACAGAGTTGGATGACGACTTCAGACTGATTTTCACACTGATTTAGTGTAGTTTCAGGGCATTTTTGGAGCTAGTTTTACTGCTGGGTTTGGGCTCTGTTTCGCCTGATTCAATGGAGGATCGCCAGATTTCAAAAGAGATAGAAGGTGAAGGAGAAGAAGAGAAGGGCAACAACCGCATCATGAAACCAATGCCAACTTTCAACTCCGGTGACTGTGATGGTAGCTAATCTGAGTCGTGGCTCCCATAGAATCCATTTTAGGACCTGATCTGAAGGTTTCAATTCACGTCCATGGCCATTCGTCACTGTTGGTCGCCATTTCCGGCGAGAGTTAACTCTTTCGGCGTGACTCGATTATCTTGTCTACAAATCTGTGAGAGCAAGATGAGGAAGGAGGTGAGGGAACGAGAGGTCGTGGGTGGACGACCAGACATGCCCGTTGTCAAGTCCGATAGCTGGATAGTGAAAAAGAAACAGTGAACGCCGGCAGTTTCTCTAAAAAAATGAAGAAGGATGAGATTTTTCAGTTTTTGTTCGATCCCCCCTTTTTCCTCTTCCGTGTTCTCTTTTTATATCTATTGCTTCTGTGTGTGATTTTTTTTTTGTATCAAAATTTTTGGAGAGCAAGATGTCGGAAACCATGTGCATAAACCGTGTGGGGCCCTTTCAATTTGTTATGGAAATCTTTTTCGCAAATGCACAACACAGGGTCATGTGAGGGATGAGTAACAAACAGTGATCACTTTAAAAAAAATCACTTTTCTTCAACGTTTTTCTCCTTTCTTTTCCCATCTCCTTTTTTCTCTTTTTTTTTTTGATTTTCTATATTTGATTCAAAGTAACAAAACTAAAATTTGATACTAATAAATTCAAAACTCCAATTGCTTCAAATTAATAGGAAATATTAAAAGTAACCCTATGACTTAAAATATTCAGTGAAACTATATAAGAATATTCTTTGAAACTTTTCTTGTCGTCCTTTGTAAAAAATAAAATAAAGCTAACTAAATAAAATATTAATAATCTAAAATAAAGAAAATTAATTAATTTTTTTTTTTTGTAGTTTTTAGTTTTTTTCTTAAGATAAAATAAAGCAAAGAATTTTAAAATAGCCAAAATAGCGATATTAGACCCTAAAAATAATATCTAAGCACAAAAATGAGTGAAATTTTAGGGAGGGTCAAAAATTACATGTCTACAATGAGAAATTTGAAAAAGGTATCAAGGAATAAAAAGAGAAAAGAAAAGATCTCTATGAAAAGAGAAGGCAAGAAAAGAAACGAATCAAAAAGGAAAATGCAAAACATGAATAAGTGGAAGGGTTGATGGTCTCAAAAAGAGGTAATGATCCCTAGAATGAGCAATCAAGAAAGGGATAAAAAGAATGAAATGATCAAGAAAGAGTGATGTTAAGTCTTTCTAATCCCCAATGAAAAGAAAATTCCTCTAAGAATTGGCAATTGTGAGCCTAGAAATGAAAGTGTGGAGTGCTTAAGGAAAGGTGTAATCACTTACCCATATGATATACTACCCTAATACCAAAGCCTTCATTACAACCCGAATGAAGTCCTGCTTTATTTCAAACTGAGTGAGCTTACATTAGTGGCGATCTACATGAGGGGCAAGCCTATGGTACTTGAATCCGTACTTGTGACATTCTCTTGTAAGAGACTGGTGAACCTTTCATGAATCCTAAGATTAAGTGCTAATTTCTTAAGTGAGCTTGGCAAATGGGAAGTAGATGAGGTAGAGTTTGGAGTCCACCATGAACTACATGATAGAACAAGAGTCCTTGATGAATGAAGTCAATTCTTGAAGCTAAAATGTCACATTAGAACTATATGTGCATGAATGTTTGACTTGTCACCTTGTTGATAATGCATGAGTAGTGTGGGTAATTATTTGTCCCAGCTAATGTGTTAACTGCTCAGTTTGACCCACTGAAATGACCCTTAACTCTAGGAGGTGGGAATTAATTTATTTGCTTGAGGAAAAGCAAAGACTTAAGTTTGGGGGAGTTGATAAGTCGGGATTTTGACTACTTATTAGTTCCTTTTTCTTTTGTTTTAGTCTGATAGTATTAATTTATGTTCCCTAAACTAATAAAAATATGCAAACTGCAGGAATGTTGGATGTTTGGGCTCACACGATGAAATCCAATTCAAAATGGAGTGTTCTGAATCACAAGGTAATAAGGGCGAAGAATCAAAGAAGTGCGGTCCGCAGAACGATTTCTATGGCAGCAAAAGAAAGTGCGAACTGTAGAATTCCATCTGGGGCAGCAAACCAAGTGAAAAAACCCAACAGGACTTTGGCCAATGTGCAGACCACACATGAATTATGCGGCTGCAGAACAGGATCTACATTTACAAATGATTCCAAGTTTAGAGAGTCTGAGAAAGCCAAGTCCTTAAGCCTTGCTAAAGTGCAGACCACACAAGAATTGTGCGGCTGCAGAAGATGCTTCGCAGTCGCAATCTAGAAATGTGCGGCTGAAGAATCCAAGCTCCTTCCAACTAAGAAATCTATGGACCGCACATGGAATTGTGCGGCCGCAGAACCTCCCGAGGGTATTTTTGTCAGCGAATTTTAGGCAACTATGAATAGACGAGTTTCATATTTTTAGGTCAAGTTTCAAAGTTTGAGTTGTTGTTGCCGTTACATTTTTCCATTTTAGGAAGTTTGTGATTATTTTAGTGTTTAAACCTTATATGTTATCATTTTAATCTTTGATTATGGGTTTAATTGCCATTTCTTCTTTAATTTCGTATATTCCCACTCTGAGTAGCTAGATTCTTACTAGGGTTGTGATCCAACCCTATTGTGTAAACCTTATGGGTACTTAATCACAACCCTAGTTGTAAACCTTATGGGTATTAATTTATATATGTTAAGCTCCCCTTTTTTTCTCTTCTTTGCTTTTCTTTTGCCCCTCTTTAAAGTAAAGCTGCTTCTTAGAGTTGGCTTTTGCAATTG